>KZ652130.1:72141-122718 GCA_001010745.2 Gerris buenoi
ATATATATATACATATACATAGATATATACAGATAGGGAATCGTCTCTTGTTCATTTTAAATCTTTATTGCTACTTCTTCTTACTCCGGCATATATTTCACATTTCGAAATCAATGGTAGTGTTAACGAGTTTCAGTTTCAAAAAAGATTGATTTTTTTCTTTCACGCCACGAGTAGACATGTGGGTGTTTTGATTGATGGGATTCCTGCCATCGTTAGAAATCAATCCGTTGTGGAATTGCTACAACAATTCGTACCAATTTATCTTAACCCTTGACAGGGGACCCAGGTGAGCCGGAAGACCTATAAAGAATGGAGAGAACGGAGGGAGATTTTCGCATGTACATTTACGATTTGATCGAACGATGAAATTTCTCGTTAGAAGGATCATATATCAATATTGGAGATTGAAACAATGGAACTTGGCAATTTACGATGCATATCATGATGAACACTTCCTCTTATTTTTTTCCCCCTTTTCCTTTTTTTAAGTCTTATACATAAAAGATTTGGACATGGAGTGTCCGAAAGTAATAAAAATGAATCATTTGTATTCTAGGATGTCATTGAAAGTTTTATGCTTGCATTTTTGGCAAATTGGCAATTTTCTTTACTGGCTAATGTTAATGCATTGTTTAATTTAAAAATAACTTAGGCATCCTGTAGTTGTTTCGTTTTTTTCGAGAGGGGTCATTCTTATAAAGAACGAATACTAAGTAAAATATTAAAATAAGTTGGTAAAATTGAAGAATATGAGGTGGTCTATAGAAATAATAGCAGGGCCTCACTCTAACATATTTTTATGACAAAGGGATATCAACTCTCATATAAACAAATCATAATATACAATTTCTCAATTGTTTAAATCATACAAATGTACTGTTTGACCACGGAATAGTTTCTCTCAAGTGTATAAAGTAAACAAAATTGTGCCGCCAAGCGATTATCGACCGTATCATCACCTTCAGTTCAGCTAAAAAGTTTTTCTTGAAAAATAAATAACATTTACCTATTCAAGTTAACCGAACTCTGAGAATAAAAATTGAATTTTAAGAAGTTGATTATTGAATGTACAGCTAAAAAACTGACACTTCTTTAGACTGTTACTCCCCTTATAAAAATACAGAAGGGAGTAACTATCTAAAGAAGATGCACGGAATATTCTTCTTTAGACTGTTACTCTCTTTATAAAATAACAAGTATGATATCCTTTGTCCCAAAGTACATTGGATTAAACATCTCCTTAGGCAAAGGAGAGTATAAATAATTATATTTATTTTTTAAAAAAAGATAGGGGAGTAACAATCTAAAGTAACCAGAAATATTTTTGGTCCATTTAAAAATATTGCCGGGCAATACAAAAATATTGCTGGACCATGTTTGTTGGAACGTATTGCCAGTAATGTTTGTGGATTTTTAGCAATGAAGCCCGGCCATTAACTGCCACCAACCACCAAGCACTGTCAGTCAAACAGTGCCGTAAAATAAAACTCGTGACAAAGCCTCTTAAGTATTTTGTACTTGAAGTCACGTCATTATTTGTTAAAATGTGTCAAAAATATGACAATTTATCAAAACTGAATTTAAAGTAGGGTGTTTTCCGTTTTAAAAAGTAACTATTTTAGGACGAAATTTTGTTACCTTCTCCATAGAATGTCTTTTAGTTTGTTGTCATCTGAAAAAGTCGATACCATAAAGAGTTTACAGTGTTCAGAGGATACCGATATAAAGTTCATTTCTAAAATTGGTTTAGTTTGGGGCAATGAAATCACCGACAAACAGAGATCGCATGGTTCTCGGTTCGTATCGCTGTCGGAATTACCCGAAGAGATAATCTACTTGATCTTCTCGTTTTTAGGTGTCGAAGATTTGATGAACGTAAAAAGGGTTAACAAAATGTTCGATCAAATGCTAAGCGAATCGTATTTTAAAAGAAGGATGATGAAGTTTCTAGATATCAAAGAAATTCCAAGACCGTTGAAAGCGATCGGTATAGATTACGGAACACAACCTGTCAGCTGGAAATACGCTTGTTTCAAGTACGAATATGAAAAAGATAAATGGTCTGATCGAAATTTCAAAAATATGTTTAAAAAAGATTTCAGCAACAACACCAGTTCTGTTGACGTGGCGAGGATACTAGGGAACGGGAGACTGTTGGTGAGTGGAGGAAGAGATAGGATTCTAACTTTGTGGAACATCGAACATTCTCCTATTCAATTAGACTTTAACGTATCGGCCCATTCAGGTTGGATATGGGACGTCAGACCATATGACGACCAATACTATTTTTCTTGCGACTGGGACGGTAAAATTATCAAGTGGTCGTTATCATCTAGTATGAAGGATCCGGAAAGTGTTCTAGATATAGGAAGACCTATTTTAAGTCTTTGTTCACAAGGTAATTTACTAGTTGCAGGTCTCCAAACAGGCGAGATATCCGTGATAGATCCAAGAACGAACTCCCACGAGACGGTATTCAACCAAAGAGTGCAAAGATCCGCGGTGATGGGAGTGGAAATATTAGGGACATCGGTCATTTCTATAAGTGAAGACAAATCACTTTCGGTTTTCGATCTTAGAAGCAACACTCAAATAAAGAAATCCCGTATTTCAAGTAGCGCTATACCTGTAAGCATGTCTATAATCAATTCAGGGCTTTACATAGCCCAAACAAACGGAACTGTTTCACTAATTAACACTTCATCTTTTAAAATATGGGAAGTTTACAAATCAAATAATTCGAGACTGACTTCGATACACGCTTCTAAACTCGGCTCTTTGATAACTGCTTCGAGAGACAAACGTGTTACAATTTACAGCCCGGGTAAAACATTAAGACCCATCAGGAGTATAGAGTTTGTCTGTGAAGCAGCCAGAGTAGATTACAACTACGGAATTTTAGCCATAGCCAGATCGGACAATAAAGTAACTATTTTCAATACCAATAAACTGGAAGGTTGAATTTATCTACTAATCTAAACAGTAATATTACCATTTTAATATTAATCAAATATGTAAATTATGATAATTTTTGAGACCAATTTTTAAATTTACTAAAATACAGATTTTTAACTTTTATTTTCAGTCAAGTCTTTCATTTAATTAAAACAATTATATTTTTAAGCCTAATGAAACCAACTATTACCGGAAGAAAGGATGATACTCTTAAGACATATTCAATGAGACCACCAGTGGGTGAGTAATTTCAGCTCACTTCTCTGAGACTAACCACCCAGATAATAATAATGGTGTTTGGACTTTGGTTTCAAGGACGAGAGATGTACGTCTTTAGTCACTTAGATATACTAATCCTCAACTCATATTAAAATTAAAAATATTATAGATTATTAAAATAAAATGCGAATGATTAATATCATTGCAAGACCACTAGACTAGAAAGGTGGGTAAAGTTATTAACCAACAAAATGGTATAAATTCTATCAGAATAAATAATATAATTCAAATATTGGTGACCAAAATTTACAGGGTGTCAATGAATAACTATGTATTGCTAATTTTCAGAAATAATAGATTACACCTAAACATTTTCATTAATAAACTAGTGTCCGAAAATTTATCAATATCAAGATAAAATTGGCACTTTTATCTTGATATTGATACACCCCAGGACTTTCTCGGCGGTATAAAATACATTCCCTTTCCGGGAAGTTGAAGAATCTCCCATTGCCAATCTTATGCCAATTGTTATTGCCAATCTTAGATTGGCAATAACAAACATTTTGCTAAAACTACGCATCTATAAATTAATTTATAAAATAAATTATCAGTATATGTGGATTTTTTTTAACGAATTAATCTATTATCGGCATCTCTATTGAAAAGTAGGAACTTTTGGAGTCTCGAAAAGTGTTTTCGGGAGACAGTTCGGGATTTAAAGTCCAAAACCGGAACAATCCCGGAACGCCTGGCATCCCTACATTGGCGTCGTAACAGCGCTTTTATGCATTTCTGATATAAAATTTTATAGTTCGTTGGAAAAAAAGTATACTCAAGGGGGAGGCGGTCATCACCCCCCCCCCCCACTATAATCTGCCACTGAACTTTAGCTTAACCTTATTTCGAATTCCATTTTAAATGTTTCTAGGATAAGGGATATTTGGTTCACTTAAAACATATTTCCATTTATATATTATGGCTAAGATTAGCCGTTCCCCTTCTAACCTTCTGAATTGCGCCCCCAAACCTCTTGCGCCCCTGGGCACGTGCCCATCGTGCCCCTATAGTTAAATCGGCCCTGGTGTTTACATTGCGGGATATGGATATGAGCCTGTTCAATTCGTTCTTGTCTGAACAGGCTCCCGCACTGGTGTGGGAAAAGATGAATTGTAGCAACCTTTGAAAAACAACTATTGTCGCAGTTGTCATTTTACGTGAGCCACAAATAGTGTTTGATTGAAAATAAATAATTTTACAAATATTGAGAGACATGCGCATATTGCCTTCGGAGGAGTTTACGGTAGTGCTAAAGAAGCTAGGCGAATTTATGCTGAGTAGCATCCTTACATTTCTTATCATAAATCAGTTTCAAGATTGTTATCTAAGACAGCCTATTCGAAAGCCAATCGTACTGTCACAAGTTTTGCAACAATTTAAAAAAAACTGTAAATAGCAAGCACTCGTGCCATAGTCCATGCGATGCATATAAGCCAACATATATGTTTGGAGGGAATTACAGGAATACCAGAAGCATCCGTTTTACATTCAAAAAGTTCAATCGTTAATTCCAGCTGATTTTGCCACTAAAACAATAACTTAATAAAATTGGAAAAAAATCTAAAATAAATAAGACTAAGGAATAATGGAAATAAGTTTATAACTTTTATATAAGATTAAATGAAATAAAAAGGATGGACAATACTTTTGAAATACATGTGAGATTCTAACAAATCTTAAGAATGATCTTTTGATTTAAAAAGTGATAATAATTACTTACTTTGATAATCGCCGGTTTCTGTACGGTTAAGTTAAAATTATTAAGTGTACAATTTTAATAGTTGCATTTACTTTTTCTACACTTCAAGACCTTTAAATTGATGTATAACATGTCATGGTGACTAAAAACATTTTTTTAGTCGCCCGCCATCTTGAAAATATGATGTGTAAAATTTTAATCCTTTACAATAATGAAGTATTTCTGCATATTAGGTGGCATTCCATAATACCCGAAGTTCCTCTATATTATTATATGCACTGTTGTGCATATATGCGTAATAACAGAGAGACTGCACTGTACAAAGTACGGATAACCTTCGGCCTTTGTCAAGCCATACTAGACAGATCTGGATCCACGAACATATAATGAAAAATTGGCCGATTTGTCGCAATGCATAAGCGAATTGAGACGCCGCGGACTGATTTGTCGAACTACATCCGATGGACGAGACCTGCACGTTAGTGCGGTGTACGACAGACCAGAGGTTGGTCGTCCAAGTCCATCAAAAATATCCACCTATCTGATCCGCGGATCTGGTCCGTCATAAAACTCACATGGGCTAATCTGTTGAGAACCGGGGTCCACTCCTTATAAGGTTAATGGTTTAGGTAAGTGGCCCCCAGTCCCAGTCTCTATAGATATACCACCACATGTGGCTAGATATTAGGCCAAGTAGTTCCAGAGATACACAGTAAAAGTTGNACTGCGACACTCAATCTAGACACCCAATCTAGCAAAAAAAGTGTCGTCGTGTATTTCGGCCTTAAGGAATAACGGAAATAAGTTCATAACTTTTATATAAGATTAAATGAAATAAAAAGGATGGACAATACTTTTGAAATACATGTGAGATTCAGTAATATATAATATGTGAAATACATAAAATGTTAAGTTACCAAGTAAGTATTTTCAGACACAAAGAGTCTATAGGCAATTTAACAAATCTTAAGAATGATCTTTTGATTAAAAAAGTAATAATAATTACTTACTTTGATAATCGGCGGTTTCTGTACGGTTAAGTTAAAATTATTAAGGGTAAAATTTTAATGGTTCCATATTCTTTTTCTACACTTCAAGACCTTTAAATTGATGTATAAAATGTCATGGTGACTAAAACATTTTTTTAGTCGCCCGCAATCTTGAAATTTTGATGTGTAAAATTTTAATCCTTTTCAATAATGAAGTATTTTCTGCATATTAGGTGGCATTCCATAATACCCGAAGTTCCTCTATATTATTATATGCAGTGTTGTGCATATATGCGTAATAACAGAAAGACTGCACTGTACAAAGTACGGATAACCTTCGGCCGTTGTCAAGCCATACTAGACAGATCTGGATCCACGGACATATAATGAAATATTGGCCGATTTGCGCAATGCATAAGCGAATTGAGATGCCGCGGACTGATTTGTCGAACTATATCCGATGGACAAGACCTGCACGTTAGTGCGGTAAACGACAGACCAGAGGTTGGCCGACCAAGTCCATCAAAAATATCCATCTATCTGATCCGCAGATCTGGTCCGTCATAAAACCCACATGGGCTAATCTGTTGAGAACCGGGGTCCACTCCTTATAAGGTTAGTGGTTTAGGTATAAGTGGCCCCCAGTCCCAGTCTCTATAGATTTACCACCACATGTGGCTNCACATGGGCTAATCTGTTGAGAACCGGGGTCCACTCCTTATAAGGTTAATGGTTTAGGTAAGTGGCCCCCAGTCCCAGTCTCTATAGATATACCACCACATGTGGCTAGATATTAGGCCAAGTAGTTCCAGAGATACACAGTAAAAGTTGGAAATTTACGATAAATATTATGCAAATATATAATCATTTAATTTGTACTACTGTAATATTATGTTATCATGTTTTGACTTTGGCATCTGACTGCAGATAGTGGTACCGTTTTGATATTCATAAATTCTTAATAGATGTACTACGTTTCCATGAGGAGTTTCCAAAACAGTTTTCACTACAATTTTAAAAACTATAAACTCCCTGACTAGTTGTAGTTAAGTCAGGTTATAATATCTCTGCTCATCATACCCAATGCGCATGTCTCAAAACAGTTTTCATTTCAATACCCGTTTCCATGCAATCTTTTCAAAACAGTTTTAATACAAAATCAAAAATTTGCTGTTGTTACCTTGAAGTCAAAATGTTTTGAAATCACCGTTTCCATGGGGTTTTGAAAACCAAAATAGTTTTCAAAACGGTTTTAAAAATCATGGAAACGTAGTAATGTGGTTTCGTTTTTACAAAACCAATTTGAACAAAATTAGCTAGGTATTCGATAAGTTTCAAATTAATATAGTTCAATAAAAGCATTAAGATATTTATGAAAAAATATCCTGTGTACATATCAATTTTATACAGGCGAAAAAAAAAATAAAAAAAAATAAATAAATAAATAAAATTAGACTAGTACATGTGTAAAGTAAAAAAAAAAAAAAATGAACTTATTTACCTCAAGATGAAGTTTGAAAGAGATGAAAAGTCGTTAAAACTAAAGTGTAAGCACAAACTGATAAAAATATTCTCGGTATATAAAATCAAAATTAACAATTAAAAGTAAACACGAATTATTTATCAGAAAAAAATCCGTCGCGTCGTTGTTCAGCAGTAATAACTGCTAAAATATAAAATAAATATCCCGTCAAGTACTTGCCAGCAAGTTACTAAAAGGGTTTCTTCGGTCATAAGAATTAATTATAATTATATATTTTTTTAAACAAAAACATCTATTGTTAACTTTTAAAAATCAAGATGTGCATATATTATTATTCTTTACTGTCTTCGGTATGCGCTTATTCAATTCTTTTAGGGGTAAAATGGCCGCCAATTGGAAACAAAATATATTTTTGTAAACTAAATTTCAATACCTTTCAAATAATACACAACTTTGATTTTTCAAAACACAAAAATTTTGGGGCCCCCTGGTTACGCCCCCCTAAAATTTTTAAAAATTGACTTTTTTATATAAACCTCCGGAAATATTATTGGACCACAGAGACGCATATTTTTGTGTCTTTGCCGGACATTTTTTTTGGCGTTTTGTTTTAATTTTTAGGGGGGTAAAATGGTCACCAATTTGGAAACAAAATATTTTTTTTGGCGTTTTGTTTTAATTTTTAGGGGGGTAAAATGGTCACCAATTTGGAAACAAAATATATTTTTGTGAACCCNTTATCAAATGTACATACGAAAACTAATAAATAGGAAACACGGATGGGCTACGTGACTATGAACTCGTATATTATGAGAAAGTTTGTCTGAGTGGTCTCGGACCGATTTTTATATTATGAGAAAGTAAAAATAATCTTATTTATTTTTAAATCAATCTCGTATTTATCTGGTTATTTATTTGAATCAATGTTGTTTTATTTTATTTTAGTTTTCAATTCTACTTATACTATCTTTTTCTTTTTTAACAACTGTTTCATAACAATTCTTCTAGTTCTTAGAACTGAAGTAAAAAAATAATAAATAAATAAAAAAAATAATATTAACGTTAAAAAGATTTTGTTAGAAGTATTAATAGTTGAGGTTACAAGAATAATTCCTGGAAAGTTTGTGGTCTTGGTTTTTTTTTCCTACTCTAAACTAAAAAAATTCCTACCAGTGAAATCTGCTAACAACTTTATTGGCATAAGTTACAAAAAAAAATGTTGTGTATACCGGAGCCATAATGTTCTTTTTTTGTTAATTAGATAAATATTCTATTTTGTTTCATTATTCTCAACTAAAAATTTAGTCTTAACCTTAACAGGGACCTCACATGCAGCAGGACTTTGCAAGAGAATGTCTGTCATACGTTATTTTATATTGAATATGGTATTGTAATTCCTTATTATGTATTTATTTATGTTTACAGTGGAGTCTCGCTTATCCGGATTTGATGGGATCGAGCACTGTCCGGATCACCCTGTTTGGATTAAATGGAGTCAGTTTTAAAAGGTATGTAAAAATAAATTAAGTTTTAACTAGGTAAAATTATTTTATCTACGATTGATACGTAATATAAACATTACATCTCTGTTTAGATTCGTAGAAAGTGATTCTTTACACACCTGTATTAGTCTGTCTGTGTAGACGCCTGGAGCCTAAATTACTGGGACGACTTTGACGAAATTTGGCAAACACGTTCATAATAATCATACCCCGAGGCGAAATCGAGAAATGAATTTTAACTCCAAGTTTGAGGGAAGAAATAATAAAATAATAATAAAAATAATTTTTAACTTTAAAAAAACCTAGATTAATAAAAGTGATTTATAAAACGATTTAATTCGAGAGGTAGAAATGAAGACAAAAAACTGACTAGATGAGAGAATGGCAACCCTGTTCGACCTTGATCCCTCTAATCTATCCACCTCACTCCTATTTTCTAAGTCAAGGACGATCTATTTTCTTAATTTAGTTTTAAAAAAATACTTAATTAATATTAATCTAATTCATTTGTGGTTCAAACTATTTATTATTAATACAAGAAGGATTTAAGCAAGTTTATTTATTTTATTATGGTTATTATTAATTATGTTTATTATTAACTTGACTAGTTAGGTACTTAAGCCTGCGAGTCCTACAATACTAACTATTTCGTTCTAGTTCCAATGCCAGTTTCTATTGTCTCTCGGTGGTGTCTTTAGTTCCGCGTTACAAAATACTTAAATCTTAAAGTTTTTTTTTTAACTAATATACCTACATATTATGTTTTTGAACCTTGTAAAGTAGTTTCTACGATTTATTATTGTTTTGATTTACAATAAAAATTACGAATCAGTTGAGTTTTTCGTTTTCATTGTTTACACTTACACGATCTTTTCGTTAACCTCAAATAAATTAGCCGTGGATATTATTTGCTTTATCGTTTTAAAATGTAGGGTTATTTTCGACAAAGAAAATAAGTGAAAATATACAGCAATGGAATTCAACAGTAAGCCTATAACTATATAATCAGGTAATTTTTATTTAATATTTAACACCTGTAATTCCAAGTGTGTGTGTTTTTTTTTGTAGTACATATTTGGGGCTAAACTGAAGGAGATAATACGGTCGAGAATCGTTTGGCAGCTCAGCTTTGCTTAATTTATTTAACACTTGAGAGATTATATCCGTTTGTAAAAGATTACATTTGTATTATTTAAAAATTTGAGTAATAATGTATGTGTATGATTTGTACATAAAAGAGATGATATCCCTTTGACAAAAAATACGTTGGAGAGAGGCCCAGCCATCTTTTTTATAAACCGCCAACCACCTCATATTCTTCAGTTTTACCCCAATACTGCTTTAAGGCTGATTTACACGTTTTAGCTGTTAAGTGATTCACTAAATTTTAAGTGACTTAACTTAGAGAGCGTTTAAACGTATTCACACTTAATATTTAGTTAAGCTGTTTGGTTCACTAATAATGGACGCCGAACAACGTGTTCATGTCTTAAATACTGTCTTAAAAATTACTTTAAATTAGATTTTGGACGAAATAAAGTATGTTTTTGTAAATAATATATAATTTTTGTCGAATAAAACTTTTTTTTAAATAATATATAAACAAAGATCTGCAATAAGCGAGGTTCCGACAAACTTGTGCATTTAACTGAATTGCGCATGTCCAGTGATTAGCCACGCCCACCTACTAAACAGAAAAATAGAAAAAAATTCTATTCTTCTTGTTTAGTTGCACGCTAAATTTTAACTTGCAACTTATTACTAAATTCACTGTTTACACATGCATTAAGTCACTTAAAATTTAGTTAATCACTTAACAACTTAATACGTGTAAATCGGCCTTAAGTGCATGAAAAATTGGTAAAAAATCGGTCCGGGGCAACTCAGACAAACTTTCTCATATACTATAGTTCATATTTACTTACCCATTTATTAGTTTTTGTATGTAGATTTGATTATTACTGAACATTTTATCGAAATTTGCTATAAAAATAACTTCTCCCGGGCGGGGAATCGAACCCAGGCTCTCTCTGTCCGCGTTTTAATCCATTTGTTCAGGAACTAGATTTTTCCCGGGAAAACGGCTTATATCGTTAGATTCGTATTTAAATGGACTATATTTTAGAATTTTTTAATCAAAATCGTCGGAACCGTTTTCGAGAAATATTTATTTTTTTTCACGTTTTTTCAGAGTTTTTGGGCAAACCCAGAGCTGCGGTCACCTTCTGACCCGGCTCGATGCTGCTCAACTTGCCTTATCGCAAGGTGAGAGCTCTAACCTCCGAGTCACCCAGGCCCCTAGATTTGTCTTTAAATGGACTCTACATTTTGGAATTTTTTTAATCAAATTCGTCAGAACCGTTTTCAAGAATTAAACTTTATTTATTTTTATTTTTTTGAGTTTTTGGGAGGGTAGTGCCCCCTAATATGTAGCTAAAATTCTTTTCTCGATTTTGCCTCATGGTATTATTATCTTTCTGAGCATGCATGACAAATTTTGTCAAAATTGGCCCAGTAGTTAGCTCCGCGCTGCAAAGACGAAAGACAGACATTATTTAAAAACTACTTTTTAGGACTCAAGCGTAAATCCAAAATGGAATTTTTTCGCCATCACAATACTTTCTTTTTACTTTCTCATATAAAGAGGAAGTATTGTGATGGCGCGAAATTCGATTTTGAGATTTTGATGGATTTACACGTTTTGAGGTCCCCTGAGTCCAAAAAAGTGGTTTTTAAAAAATGGCTGTCCATCGTCTAGTCGTCTGTCTGTGTAGACGCCTGGAGCCTAAATTACTGGGACGACTTTGACGAAATTTGGCATACACGTTCATAATAATCATACCCCGAGGCGAAATCGAGAAATGAATTTTAACTCCAAGTTTGAGGGCGCTACCCCCAAAAACTCTGAAAAAAACATGAAAAAAATTATTTCTCGAAAACGGTTCTGACGATTTTGATTTAAGCCCATTTAAGTACGAATCTAACGATATAAGCCGTTTTCCCGTCAAAGATCTAGTTCCGGAGGAAATGGCTTAGAACTCGGAATAACTTCTCCCCGCCCGGGAGAAGTTATTTTTATGGTATATTTTGATGAAAATGCTCAGTAATTATCAAATGTACATACGAAAACTAATAAATAGGAAACACGGATGGGCTACGTGACTATGAACTCGTATATTATGAGAAAGTTTGTCTGAGTGGTCTCGGACCGATTTTTATATTATGAGAAAGTAAAAATAATCTTATTTATTTTTAAATCAATCTCGTATTTATCTGGTTATTTATTTGAATCAATGTTGTTTTATTTTATTTTAGTTTTCAATTCTACTTATACTATCTTTTTCTTTTTTAACAACTGTTTCATAACAATTCTTCTAGTTCTTAGAACTGAAGTAAAAAAATAATAAATAAATAAAAAAAATAATATTAACGTTAAAAAGATTTTGTTAGAAGTATTAATAGTTGAGGTTACAAGAATAATTCCTGGAAAGTTTGTGGTCTTGGTTTTTTTTTCCTACTCTAAACTAAAAAAATTCCTACCAGTGAAATCTGCTAACAACTTTATTGGCATAAGTTACAAAAAAAAATGTTGTGTATACCGGAGCCATAATGTTCTTTTTTTGTTAATTAGATAAATATTCTATTTTGTTTCATTATTCTCAACTAAAAATTTAGTCTTAACCTTAACAGGGACCTCACATGCAGCAGGACTTTGCAAGAGAATGTCTGTCATACGTTATTTTATATTGAATATGGTATTGTAATTCCTTATTATGTATTTATTTATGTTTACAGTGGAGTCTCGCTTATCCGGATTTGATGGGATCGAGCACTGTCCGGATCACCCTGTTTGGATTAAATGGAGTCAGTTTTAAAAGGTATGTAAAAATAAATTAAGTTTTAACTAGGTAAAATTATTTTATCTACGATTGATACGTAATATAAACATTACATCTCTGTTTAGATTCGTAGAAAGTGATTCTTTACACACCTGTATTAATTGCGCATGCGTGTCTCATAGTTTTGAAGAATTCCTCTTTTTTCCACTCTAGTAACGAAAAGAAGAAGAATTCTTCAACTTTACACACGATTAGCGAGTTTGTTTACATTTAACATAACTAATTTGATGTTTATTTAAAAAAAGTAACCGTTTGTATAGAGTTTTTTTTTGTGAAAATCAATAATCAATGAGTGATTTAAGTGATTATGACGAATATGAGGAGAATAATACGCCTCCCGAAATAATTAATTCCCCACATAATACAACTAACGAATTCATGTCATCTTTATCAAAAGAGAAATACGAGCTTACATACAGGAAGTTTATTATTTTTTTCTGCATTTATTACTAAAATCTAACAATCGTAGATAAAGTACGGTACGCAACTCGTGTGAAAACGGCATTTTGCATTGCTCGTATGGTTTTACTACCCTCGCTATCGCTCGGGTGTAAACTCCACACTCGCATGCAAAATGCTACTTTCCACACTCGAGGCGTAATGTACTATAATTAAATCGAAGTTTTTATCATAAAAGTGACTGTTTTGCCACTAAGTAGATTAAAGATTCTATAGCTACATATATTTTATTTTAATAGCTTTACAAAGTGGTGGTAGATTATACAATGTCCAGTTTTACAATCTGTAAAGAGTATAGAGAGTTTAAAATGCAAGTGATAGTTTAACCGACATGTCGTTAAATCTTAAAGACAGTTGGATATTTGTTATTACCAAGTGACGCAAAAATAAAAAGAAGTTGTTGAGGAGGTAGGAAATTATTAAGAATGGGTTTAGCTGTTGAAGTGTTGCGGACTGTGACGTTTCCGAGACCGGACTAATAACTCAATCCTCATGTCTGGAATACTTGTCGTGTTTCTTCGTCCCAGCTTTACCTGTCTTACCTGAGTGATACATGTTTCCACTTACCACGCACTGTAAAAAAGCAAACACTAATATATCCGCTACTGTATTTCTATATAGAGGGTTAAAGCCTGAATAGAACTCGTGCTGCTCAACCCATCATTATTAACTCGTCAAATTGTTTTATTGCTTCCGAGTTTACCGAAGGTAACGAAACCAATGTGATCGTTCTGAAGAACTATAATATTTTTGGTCTCCGATTTTAAACATTCCATGAGAGAAATCCGTTTTAGACATCAGGGAACATTATTGGTTCCATGTCTATCTGTCGGTCTGTCGTTCAATTTTTTTCGAACCAATATATCTTAAAAACTACTGGCCCGATTGTAATGAAATTTGGATGGTAGATCTGTAGTCCATTGTCGGCCCCATATAAATTTCAACCTTCTGCGCCAATTAGTTTCTCTTCAACATACATTTATTTACACCTATATCTTCAAAAGTACTCATCTGATTTTTATGAAATTTGGATGGTTTGTTGAAAGTAGACTGTGGATAACGCTAGATTACTGTAATTGATGCTTGAACAATTTTGACGTATTAAAACGAAAACAATTAAATTGATTAGACAATAATGGCTTGTAAATGCATACAGTCAATAAAATTCGTGATTAGATGCGAGGAAGCTATGTGCTACTAACTAATTGGCAGTCTATTCTTTAAATAATTCATATTACAATTATCAATAACTACGGGAGACATACAGAGAAAAATAGACCCCCGCACCGGGACTCGAACCACGGGACCTCCTATTAATCCGTTACAGGTGCTCTAGTCTATTTAGTAGTATTTTTAGTGGTGCGGGGGTCTATTTTTCTCTGTATGTCTCCCGTAGTTATTGATAATTGTAATATGAATTATTTAAAATTTAATCTTTCCGTAGTATGAAAACTACCAAAAACTTAAAATTTGAGTCTATTCTTTATTAATTGTAGTGTGGGGAACTCTTATTATAGCGAATGATAACCTTAGCGCATCATTGTGTCATAGATTTACTCATTATCCAAACTTTCACATACTTCCAAACATTTGCCTGTCACTGTTTATTCATTTGAACTTAGTAGTTTTGTTTTTTTTATTAAAGCAAAGCCAGCTGGAATAAACGTAATTTTACCTATAGGTTTCAAACTGTTCAAACATTTCCAAAACTGCTTTGTCAGATTTTCTTTTATTAAAGCCTAGCTATCTGGAATAAAAGTAGTCTAAAATTATGCCTAGAGGTTTCAATGTTTCCAAAACTGTTGTAACTATTTGGCATTGGATCAGTTAGGTTGTGATTGAGTGGTCAAAAGGTTTACTTGAAATTGGTTCAAAAACTTAAGCCGAGGTCAAACAGGAAGTGGACTCTAAACTGTAATATAAAATCATCCTGATCAAATAAAAAGTGGCGGTCCGCGGCGGACAGATTTTCAGTTCATTGTTTTACAGTACCTCGTGCACTAGAAGCAACATAATCAATGGATCTATTGATCAATTGATTGATTGATATATTCGTTTATCTGAATAAAAGATATTTGTCACAGGGTATTTTTTTGTGGAACGAAGTTCGTTATGGCACGTTCTGGAGCCCGGGAGTGAATCCGAAAATAACGACCGTCACAAAACCAAGCGTCACGAAATCTATCGATGACGATAACTTGTGTAAAAGATGACCGAGTTAGTTCAAATTTGGTACACATTTTCATTTTACTAATGCTGAGTTCGTTGGACAACGTTATCCGTCCAAGCGTTCAGGTGCAACGCTCACGTAAACGTAAGCTTCAAATTTAAAATTGGAATTTTAGGGAGGGGAAAAATGTCATCTATTTAATGAGACAAACAACTTTTATAAATACTTTTTTTTTAGTAAAACGAACACCGAAACTGCTATGAAGTGATTTATTGAAGCGGACCTAAACTTTTAAAATAAAGAAAACAACGTTTTTAACGATATCTTTCGTTCTAATGTAATGATTTTAATAAAACTTCTTATACATCGTCTAAAGTACAATTGAAATGGTTTGTTTGGCCACCCTAGTCCGCGACGGTCGCTTGACAGTCTGTCCGCGTTGGGCAGTTCACTTCCTGTTTAATGGGCCTTTAAGAGAACAACACAATTATAAAATCGAGAAAATTCTCCAAATAGCCGATCCCTCCTTTCTACAACTAAATTTAATTATCGGGCCACAAAGTAAAGAGCCAACTATTTGAAATCGATAAACTATTTCATATTTCGATGAATATTTTACTAGGAAAATATACGTAGAGCAATTTATTCCGGGTCAAAGGGAAGAGAAGGCTTGGCCCAAATTGTTACTGATTAAATGTAAATTTGAAGGTAGGGTTTGTCCTAGCCATTAGCTACGCCCTGTTTCTCACTAATTTCGTTCCCTTAGTCGCACACTTACTCACTTCTGTTACATGAAGTGAAACAGAATTCCCCGCAGTACTAAACATTAAGGCCAAATGCTTCCTATGTTTTAGCTACTATTAAAACTTGTTAATGGTCGGTTATTGTCCTCTTCGGAACATTTCCTTAATTCATTAAACCCAAAAATTAATATATCATTGATTTAAACAACATTCCAATATATTTGTTAATAATCTTTATTGAATAAGTTATTTAGTCACAATTAGATATTACATGGATATGGTGCCCAAATCTCTACTTACCTACTAGATATTACATTATTAATATTACATTAATTAGTTTTAGTCTTATATCATGTATCGGCCTAATTAAAAAAAAAAAAAAAAAAAATGTTAATAATGAGTTAATGAGTATAAGGATTGCTGTTGATTACAAATACGTTTGTTAAACTAAACCAATAATGTGTACCTTTCTCAAATTGAGTAGATAATTAATATAATAATTTGATTGATTTGGGGGCGGATAAATAATTCATTTTTTCTTCTTCACTAATAATTTTAATGGTTTGGGTGTGGAGCTTATTGACAACTATTAATTCCCTTTTTCTAATAACATGCTTTATTTCTAAAAGTGTTAGAGTGAGAACGTTAATGTTATACAGCATAAGAATTGAATGCAATAATTTGTTATTTGTTTTAGTTTGTTATGTACAAATTAGTGTTGTAAAGTCCTATGGATCTTACAGATAAGTCAATAAGTGAAGCATAAACGGGGCTTTAACTCACAAGAATAGAAAACGTATATTTTATAACGAGTGTCACAACAAGACTCAATTAATTATATGTCAACAAAACAACAACACCGGCGAAACCCAGGTTGAATTGCCTTCCAGGTTTAACACCCCCTCTCAACCGCAGACTTCGCCAATTGTAGCAAGACCTATCTTCTTGCAGCACGATTGATGTTTGTCTNTTAACTCACAAGAATAGAAAACGTATATTTTATAACGAGTGTCACAACAAGACTCAATTAATTATATGTCAACAAAACAACAACACCGGCGAAACTCAGGTTGAATTGCCTTCCAGGTTTAACAATTAGATCAGTATTAGAGTTCAATATTGGCGTAATTAATTAATTTTGTGGAGTAGATTAATGTTACAGTACTTATTTAAGGCATGCACATTTACTGACACCTAATGGTTAGGTCTCATCTGTTGGAAGCCTACTTATTCGTTAGAAGCATATTATCTGTTAGATGTATATTACCTGATAGAAGCATATTATCTGTCAGAAGCATATTGCCTGATAGAAGCATGTATTGCCTGATAGAAGCATATATTGCCTGATAGAAGCATATATTGCCTGATAAAAGCATATATTGCCTGATAGAAGCATATTGCCTGATAGAAGCATATATTGCCTGATAAAAGCATATATTGCCTGATAAAAGCATATTGCCTGATAAAAGCATATATTGCCTGATAAAAGCATATTGCCTGATAGAAGCATATATTGCCTGATAAAAGCATATATTGCCTGATAGAAGCATATTGCCTGATAGAAGCATATATTGCCTGATAAAAGCATATATTGCCTGATAAAAGCATATTGCCTGATAAAAGCATATATTGCCTGATAAAATCATATTATCTGTTGGAAGCATATTACCTGATAGAATCATATTATCTGTTAGAAGCATATTGCCTGATAGAAGCATATTACCTTATAGAAATAGAAGCATATGATCTGTTGAAAGCATATTGCCCGTTAAAAGTATATTATTGAGTGCAGAAATAATGTTTAAATCTTTTCGATGTTTTAAAATTGATTCATACGCTCTCAACCGAGGAAAGAACCTGGTTTCCTCAATCATGTTTATTTATAAGAACCGTTACTTGTTAACAAGAAGGCATTAGCGTGAATCAGCAAAAGACTGAAATTAAAAATTAGTCTCATATAATTATTATAAATACAAGTTCACAGTTGGTTTAACTAATTGATCTTGTTGATTAGTACGCCTGCGCCTTAAGCTGCCATGAAGCTCGCGATTAAAAACTTCTAATTCGAATCGCCTTGTGTGTAAATTAAATGGGCTCTTTTAAGACAAACATTATTCATTAACATTACTACCACGAGGTATACGAATTTTTTTCTTCATTAAAATTTTGCTACCGATTACACACTATTACTTTTTATCTAATAATTAATAATTCAATAAGACTCTAATTTTTTTTTTGGTATGATCGTTTGAGGATTGTTGCAAACCCTAATATTAAGGCATTTCTTTCCACTTATAAAAAAAAGAAGTTTAAATCAAATTATAATCATTATTAACACTGTGAGACAGACAGAGAAAAATAGACTCCAAGCGCCTAGAACCCGGCGCCCAGTGTTAATAATGATTATGATTTGATTTAAATTAATTTAAACTTTCCGTAGTATGAAAACTACCAAAAACTTAAAGATTGAAAAAAAGAAGTGTGAACTCCTTTGCCCCAAAGTACATTGAACTAAACATACCTTTGTCTTAATAGTTATTCAGACAAAGAAAAAAAAGTGAGTAATAACAATCTTACTGATATTAAATTTATACGGATGTATGATGAGCGCGTAAATGTATTAGAGTCTCTATTTTTGATGTCGGTGCTTAAAAACACTTTTTGGACTAAGGGTACCTCAAAACGTGTAAATCAATCAAAATCACAAAATCGAACTTTCACGCCATCTTAACACTTTTTACTACGTTTTTATTAGCTTGCTTCCTTGTTTGTTTGTTTGTCCAGTATAAATCTTGCAATCGATTTTGAACTAACTTCCCGAGTAGCTAGACATTTGAAACTTTTAGAATAGCTCAGAACACGATGACAATGCATTATTTTAATACTATTAGCCATATTCCAGCAGAATTTAATTGGTTTTCAGCAAATTTTGCTGAATGGAAAGTTAGTTCGGAAAAAATCCGCAAGTAATTTTATTTGTTTTGACATATCCCATACTTACAATCTTCATTTGTACGGGTTTAAAATTTATGGCAGAAAATTTAAAAACGTAGTTTATAAAAAGTTCTTTTTATCTTGTGATTATTATATAAACTAATTATATTAGAAAGTAAAAAAAGATAATCCATAGTCATGTAAAGCCTTACAGTTTCGACTAAAAATAGATTGTTTTTTTATTTGGGTATAAAATTAAAGTTTTTAATCAATTTTCTCATCAGGGCTTGTTTGGGCAAAATGTTTAAAAGAGGATTGCAAACAGTCATTTGTCTCGAAGTAAAACTACCTTGATCAACTTCAACTTCAAAAATAACTTAAGATCCTTAACAAGACTTCCAGTCTTTCAGAAACCACCTAACTGGATTAACACTCCCCCTTAAGGCAAACAAATTTATGTTCCTTTCTAACGACCGCTACCTTTTTTTTTATCCTTAAAAAAAGTCATAATGTGTGTTTATACGTATCTATACATTTATAAAAAAATAATCTGTCGAAGATATGAACACTCTAGAAGTAGATGGTGATTTTCTTTTCTTTTTAAGACAGTCTTTAACGAGAGTCCAATTAAAACAGTCCTGCCGGGTTTCCGGAGAAGTTGTTCACGCCTATTTGTTTTGACAAATGGTCCCGAAGCAGGGAATACACCTGAAGGAAGGCGCGAGGTTATCCCACCATCACCGCCTGAAATATTATTCAGGTTCCCTCTGGAGGCTCGCGGAGAACCGGTTTTCTTAGGTTTTTTGATAATTTCCTATAAGAAAGATAGAGTACGAGGTACCGGTTCCGTCCTGTTCTCCTCATCGTAGAATAAAATTCATAAGGAACCCAAGTCCAGTCGATTCCGATTAGACCACGGGTTCACGCCTCATATAAAACCTAAAGGGTATCGAATCCAAACAACAAGGATATCAAACAAGAGATATTTCCGATAGATTATGATCGCACACGTCAACTCGTTTTTAACTTGCACTAAATGAAAAGGGTAATAGGAATCGACACGCAATCCCCCAACAATTTGTTTATCCTAACGATATGAAGAGGGTGTTGTTTTACACTTATTTTTATTCTAATCTGACTTTAAGTGAATCTTCAATCCAATTAGATATTCTTACCGATTAAAATGTCCTTTTATTACCTCTTCTTTTCGTCAAAGATTAATTCTATTGGAAAATGTGTTTTAACAAAAACAATAAATAGAATAATCGTCTTAAAAATAAATGTGTTACCTGCCCATCCTTACTGATCAAACTAAAATAAAATATATTATTATAATATAGTCTTAGTCATGGTAACACAATCATTATTACTTCTTTTTTTCACGAAAGCATGTTTTAGTTTTATTTTTTTATTTTACAAAATTACTTTTAAGAGCCTTCTACAGCTTTAACCATTAGAGAGGCACACTTGAATATAAATTTACTGAATATGAAATAAGCTATTAAAACAAATAATATTAAATATAAATTAATTAATAGTGAGATGTCATTTATTCATGATGAGTTTTATTCTTTATAAGTAAGTTCGATGAAATCCCAGCATAAATTAACTTAGGTTTTTAATTTTAACTAGGGGGCTCCGCCCCCTACTCGCTTCGCTCGTTATAAAATTATTGTTCGCATGCACAACAATTGTTTGTTATAGTTATATATAATGTATATGAGGAGCGTATTTTCAGAATGTCTCACGTCCAATTTTTGTTCTTATTTTTTAGTAACATTGTTGCTTCTTAAAGCTTTACAAAAACATCGTGGGTTCTTTCCAATACTTACAACTTTTTGACAGGTTTGAAAATGTCCCAAAAAATAGGGATGGAATATAACCATTTTTTTTATAATAAAAACCTAAATAACGTAGTTCATTCTTTTCATTTAAAAATCTTCTAATGAAACAAAAAGAAGGAATTATATTAGAGGTACAAGTATATGATGTCCTACAACTAAATCTCACGGATTTAGCCAGTTGGAAAAGTCACTATGAATCAACATGCTGGGAAGGTAAAATAAGTAAAAAAATAATTAAAGTAGCTCTCCCGAAAAATTTAAATTTGGCACATAGTGCCCTTTACCTCCCATACACAGATATATAAAAGTCCAAAGAGGACGACCAAAATAAAAATGGTTAATAGCTTTAACTAAATAGCTTTTAGCAGGTAATTTTTTTCAGGATGATTCTTGTCCATTTTCATTTCTAATACATATCTCATTCTAAATGTTAAAGCTAAAATATTCTGGTTCTCAAATATAGTAGTTCGCAATGCATCTACGTATTGCGGGTACATTAGAAATTATATTTCAAAATTGACGGTTACTTAATTTTATTTTGACTATGGTCCTCAAAATATTCGTGAATGATAATAGGACAGTCGTAAAGAGCAATGCATCTATGTATTGCGGTCATGTTAGAAATTATATTTAAAAAATAACAGAAAAATCCGATTCATCTGGTGTTTTCTTCCTTCAATTAAATGTAATTTACATTTTTTGAGTCACAGAGAACGTTGAATCTGTGGTTTGTCTTAACAGAAGTGTAAAGTTTTGAATACCTCAAGGTGATATTAAGTCATATTTTAACTCTTAATTTGGTTATACTCCTCACATAGCTTCTATTGGCATTTTCTTCGCGAAACGGTTGTCATTTTCAGTCAGTTCTTCTGGAAAACGCGATTATCATAATTGTTTAGAAAAATTTGATGTATAAGAATAATATAAAATAATTTCCTATTCCACAGTCTTCCACACTACCATCAACCACTACTACAGTACCTGACCTATAAAAGTACCAGATTTGTACAAGTACCTGGCCCATAAAAGTACCTGGCCACTCGTCGGGCGGAGAACATGTATTATTTTATTGATGTTATGTATCATCAATATAAATAATCGAGACCAAGTCGAATTCAAATAAGATAATTTAATTAATCATTAATTTAAAATTGGGCCTAACTCGTGTGTAATATGCCACTGAGCTTTGTTTGAAAAATTGCTTAAGAAGTAAAGTATGTAACATAATATTTATCGAAGAAAGTTTATGAAAATGATTCGGTCAGAAAAAATATTAGTATGTGGACGCTAAAATGTTTGTTTGCAACTTTTAAAATATCTACTTTTCTCTTCAATCTAACATAGAAATGAGTTTACATGTGCTTCCTTATTTCTATTTATTTTATTTTTCTCTGAAAGCATTATTTTAAACTTCGTCTCATCTTAGTATGTAATTTTCTTTTCGATTTAAACGTAAAAATTGCTTCGCGAAACGGTTGTCATTTTCAGTCAGTTCTTCTGGAAAACGCGATTATCATAATTGTTAAGAAAGCGTGTAGAACAAGGGAAGAAATGAAGATGACAGTAAAATGTCACGAATGGGTTTCTCAAGTCTTGTCATTTCCCTCGACTCTAAACGAGGCAATGATCTGAACAGCTTGCAAAAGCACTTTCCAAAGTTTAATTTCATGTGAAAATGAGGCAATTTTTGGAACAAGGCTTTGTTTAGAAGTTTTTTAGGGGGCTGTAAAAGCTCGTCTCTGTTTATGTGAAGCTGAAGAAGATTGCTTTTAAACATTTATTAAGTTCAATTGCTCTAGAAGTAAAGTATGCTTCACAAGGGAACAATTTTAAAGGGTTTCTGAAAAAGCATTACTTTTGAAGAAAATCATCCAAAGCCATTTTCATTACTTCCTCTTCATTCACTCGTAGAAAGTTATAATTAAGATAATTATTTTCAATTCATAAAATTTCCATTAAAAGGTTCCAAATGGCTACATTTGATAAATGACTAAAATGCGTTTAATGGACTACTTTAGTAAACTAAATGTATATAAAAAAAAACATAATAATAACAAAGAACGAAATAGGATGGAGAATTTGGGCTATGGTACATTTTTAAAGAGCATAAAAATACCTTTAGTCCAGTCAAATTAGGTTTTTATCTTGCATTAAATCATGTAGTTCCAAAATTTCAAACAAAAATGTTTGAATGCATGTTTTACCTACGACCAACAGTTTTAAAGCTATAGGGTCGACAAAAACATTATATTCACATTTTTTTAAATTTAAATTTTTTACTACACACTTCGGCAGCTTATAGCCCTAAAAAAATTGGTCTATCCTCATCATTAAAATAATTCATGAAAGGGATATGTTATTTTACATTAAATTTAATTTTTGAAAATACTGATTTTTGTCGACCCTATAGCTTTAAAACTGTTGGTCGTAGGTAAAACATGCATTCAAACATTTTTGTTTGAAATTTTATCAGCTTCAATTTTCAATAAAAAAATTTCCCCTAAGAGCAATAGTTTTGGAGATATGAGCAAAAACCTGAAAAAAGTCACGTTTGAGCGCTGTGGCACTGACTCCCCCCCTCTACAACTCAAGAAGCTGCAGGCTCTAGCTGCCTACACCCTTCGGCAGCTAATAGCCCCAAAACAATTTTTATATCCTCACTAAATTATTAAAACATCATTCAAATATCAACATAATTCAAATAAAATATGTAAACAATAAAATGTGAATAAATGTTTATTTTTGAAAATACTGTTTTTTGTCGACTCTAAAGCTCCAAAACTGTTGGCCGTAGGAAAAAAATGCATAGATACATTTTTGTTTGAAATTTTATCAGCTTTAATTTTGAATTGAATAACATTTTCTGTGCGACGTACCGTTTTCGAGATAAACGCCGAAAACTGAAAAATGTGACCTTTTGCCCCCCCTCCCACCGCTAGCGGTGCCAGAAATCGATGGGACTTTATTAGGCGTTGTTCAGGGGACCATCCTCTACACATTCATGAAAAAATTGGAACTACATGATTTAATGCAAGATACGACGCCATTTTGAGCTAATTTGACTGGACTACTTTAAGAATCACTCATTGGTTTTCAAATTAAATGGTATCTTCATCTTTTAAGGCTCGTTACATTTTTAAAATTTGACCTAGAAATTCTATAGCTATATCCTTAATTAAAGGATACTAGATGTGTGGCAATTCGAAAAAAAACTTCTGTTTTAAATTTATTTTCGCATTGTATAAGCTTATTGGATTATAAAAATAACAGGGACACAGAAATTTAAAATTGCTAATAATCAGGTTTTTGGAACGAAGTTCCTTATGGAGTTTGGAGCCCGGGAGTGAATAAAAAAAAAAAAAAACTACCGGTAACGAAATCGACCGTCACAAAACCGAACATATCCGATGACGATAACTTGAGTAAAATATGACCGATTTAGTTGAAATTTGGTACACTTGTTCATCTTACCAATGCCCAGAAGTTTTTAGTTCGTTTGAGTTCGTTCCCTCACTACTTGGCTCTTTTCTACAATCATCCTCTTTTACTGTTAAGTCATCATGATTAACTATTTTCTCAATATTTATTGCAAGACGCTCGCTTAAATGATAATATAATGCGGAAGGCCCGGGTTCGAGTCCCGGCGCTGGAGTCTATTTTTCTCTGTCTGTCTCCCATTGTTAATAATGATTATAATTTGATTTAAATTGATATTTAAACTTTCCGTAGTATGAAGACGACCAAAAACTTAAACATTGAATTTCGAATTAATTGTACAAGGTACAGGTACTAATTGAGCACTTTATAATCATAAGCGTTAATTCTCGATTTAGTTCTAATGACATAAATTGACTTGCTAAATATGTATATATGAATATTGAAAGCTTGGATTTGGGGAATAGTTATCAGTTACGGCAGAGAAAAGCCATTCTCCCGCGTAGCTTAGTTGGTTAAGAGCATCTGCACCGGAAATACGGAAGGCCTTGAGTCTATTTTTCTCTGTCTGTCTCCCATTGTTAATAATGATTATAATTAACAATCTACGTAAAAAAAAAAAGATTATAATTTGATTTAAATTGATATTTAAACTTTCCGTAGTATGAAGACTACCAAAAACTTAAAAATTGATAATATAAATGCTTATCGAAGGTAGTTCTTTTAATTTTGCCTTTACTCCGCTAAGTACAAATAAATAGTTAGTTAGCAATGTAATACCGTGTTTGCACACTGCAATAGGCTGAACCATATGTGACAGACACCAAGGGATGTGCCACGCAAGCCTGACACATAGGAACTGTTCCAACACCAGACACGTCACAAAGAGAGTTGNTATCCCCCTTAAAAAACAACTAAAACGATATTTACATTTTTTTACCTTAAGACCCCCTCTAGCCATAAAATAAATCTGTATGATAATAATAATAATATAAGTAGGTATATTACTTTAGAGATTTAAATTAGCATTAACATAAATGAAAGTTAAAGAAATGTATTTGGTTTTTACTTGAAGAAAACACAAGAAAAAGAGCAAGAATAATAATATGTCACAACAAATAATCCTTCTCTCTACTGTTGTCAACATTGGTTTCCGTGGTTACCACATACCCCCCTTCCAGAGACAACGGTACAGGAACCTATATAGTTAGGGTTGAATCTTTGCGGGGAGCGAATGATTCGCCCGTAACGAGAGACACTTTTTGGTTTGGGTGATGGTGATGGTAACTNGTAACTAACAATAGTTACAACTACTGCAAATAGTTAGTTACTTTTAATTTTTTCCCCTTTTCTAATTCCACAATTTTTAAGTAGTTATCATCGTATACTTATAGCAATGAAAGGACGCTGATTTTTATATGATATGTATTAAAAAATAAAAGTGGTTCAATTTAGTATGTATTATATGAAAATAAATTGGATATTATAAGGTGCTTGAATGATGTGGTTATAATGAAACTTTTGCAGGTTGGGCTTCAATTTTGCTTCCTCTGATTTCTATATTAAGTTTAGAATGTATCTATTTATCTTTCCAGCTAGAAATTGGCTTGTACGATGCGCGATGTGAAGTCAAATATAATTGATTTTGATTTAGATAAGTCAATATAATTTTCTGACTAGTATATAACTCTGTGGTTGAATTAGAATAACGCTTAAAGTACACGCTTGGGTTTCTATGTATGCAAATGAGAGCATGTTCAATTCCGACCCTTACCCCTTAGTTTTACCATAACTCACCAGATAACACGATGAATAACCTTCCAAGTCACGATTCCTTGAGACACGCCTACCCTAAGGACACGGCAATGTACATAAACAAACACACTTCTCAAATATATATATCTATACTGTATACAGGTATAACAAATAAACATACAGGAAAGAACACGTCGGTCTAATCAAAAACACAAATATATTTTACTCCTGATGAAAACTAATTTTTCGTTTCCTTTCTTTGTATGGGTGGAGTTATGAAATTATAAATTAAAGATTTATTAGTTTGAAGGTGAAAGAATCGTGCTTCGCTCACTTTGAAAATAATCTTTTAACACATCTTATTTTATTATTATTATTATAATTCTTCTTGTTTGAGAATTGCAAACCTTTTGAGCAGTCAGAGAAATACCGACTCTCTTATATTGTTCTGCTTTATATTATTGTAAATCATCAGTTCCACAGTTTATATATAATTTTTAGTGCAGTGGTTAATTTTAAAATAAAACACAGATTTATTTAAACAATTTATTTATCACATAACTAATATTAATTTACCGATAAATCTATTTATTAAGACGGACTTGGATAAGTGCTTTTTGTATACCTATATACTGAAGTTGGTACTTCTTTAGACTGTCACTCCCCTTATAAAACAAAGAAAGGAGCAGCAATCTAAAGAAGGTGCACGGAATGATCTTCTTTAGACTGTTATTCCCCTTATAAAACAAAGAAAGGAGCAACAATCTAAAGAAGGTGTACGGAATGATCTTCTTTAGACTGTTACTCCCCTTATAAAACAAAGAAAGGAGCAGCAATCTAAAGAAGGTGCACGGAATGATCTTCTTTAGACTGTTATTCCCCTTATAAAACAAAGAAAGGAGCAACAATCTAAAGAAGGTGCACGGAATGTTCTTCTTTAGACTGTTACTCCCTTACAAAGACAAAAGTGTGATATTCCATTGTCCCTAAGTATACATTGGACTAAACACTAAACATCCCTTTGTATATTAATAGTTATTTAGACAAATTAAGCATGTATAATAATTATATCCATTTATTTATTTTGAATTCTTAAAAAAACGGGAGAAACTATCTAACAAAGCACCCTTAAGAATTTCTTTTTTTAATAAGGGGAGTAACAGCCTAAAGAAGAACATTCCTTACACCATCTGTAGATTGTTACTCCCCTCTGTTATTTTTGCTTCCGAGCTTACCGAAGGTAACGGAAGCAACGTGATCGTTTTGAAGAACGGAAAATGTTTGGTTTCTTATCTGTCTGTCTGTCGCTAAATTTTGTGAACCAACATATCTTAAAAACTATTCACGTCCGATTTTAATGAAATTTGTATGGTAGGTCATAATTAGCTCATTGTTGGTTTCATAAAGTTTCAACCTTCTGCGCTCATTTGTTTCTCTTCCACATGCGCACAAACATACATTTATTTACAGCTACAGCTTCAAAAGTACTTGTCTGATTTGTTTGAAACTTCTATAGTTAATCGAAAGTAGCCCACAGATAGCCACCGTACTTTGAACCGTCTGAACTCTTTAACTTTTGCTAAATTTATACTTTAATTTATGTAAAAAATCCAAACAATTTTGACATAATTTGAAACAATTATTAACAAATTAGACAATAATAGCTTTTAAACGTATTAAATCAATAAAATACGTGATCGGGTGCGAGGAAGCTGTGTGCCACACCAATTGGCAGTCTTTTTTATACGTGGAGTATCTAAAGAATTGCCAATGTTTAAATAATAATAATAATAAAAAAATCATGGCTGCTTAGGACTGACAAGAACGGCACAAGCAGTCTTCTTTCTTTTTTTAGTTTTCAAAGAAAAGTTTGAAATCACTTCTTGTAATTACGAAATGTGATTGTAATTTGATTTTTTTTTTTTTTTTTACTTTTTTATAACTACTGCAATCATATTTATGACAACTATCAAGCTACAATGATTTTCTTCTCTTAAAAAGTAATGAGATTAGTGACTCAAACGGATCTGACTCAGATCATTTCTAGTAGATGAAGACGGGTAAATTGATCCTGACCTTGTAAATGAGCCCTGAAATAACTAAGATTCATCTCGACTTAGGAGTCACGTCGTGAAACAAACGACGCTGTATTAACACTATCAGAATACTGGTTTGGGGTTTTGGTTTGGGTGAAGCGTCGGCTTGCACACACATGTAGAACACTTGAAGGGAGGTACTGTCAGTCTGTTGTAGTACAATGACCACACACGAAGTGACAGATGAGTCTAACTCACACATAGATAGATCGTACGGGCCACTATCTACTCTATGATTGATGAAGCCAAAAAATAGATAATCGGTGAATATTTTCGTTTCGTCGTTGTTCATGCTTTATTTTTTATTTTTTTATTTTTACTCCCAACTAGTTTTACTAATTTTACAATCCCATCATTCTAGTTTTATAAATAACGACCTAAAAAAAATCCAATATTTTTAAAAAAGTAAAATTAAGTAAATCAATTTAGATAAGTTATTATATATCTATTTGAAGACCAACAAATCAAAACAAACATTTATTGCTTCCGCGCTTACCTATACTAAGGTAACGGAAGATATGAATATTTTTGTGTCTCCGATTACAAAAATTCCAAGAAACAAATCTATTTAAAAAATCCGGGAACATTTTTGGGTTTTGTGTCTGTCGGTCTGTCACTTAATTTTTGCGAACCAACATATTTTAAAAACTGGACGTCCTATTTTAATGAAATTTAAATGGTAGGTCAAAATTAGCTCATTGTCTGTCTCACATAAGTTTCAACCTTCTGCGCTCATTTGATTCTCTTGCACAAACATACATTTATTTACACTTATAGCTTCAAAAGTACTTATCTAATTTGTATGAAGCTTTATGTCTTTGAAAATAGAGATGATGCTGTGACAGTATCGTGTGATCTCAGTAAAGCTTTTGACTGTGTTTGTCACCAACTCTTACTATTAAAACTGCATCACTATGGAATCAGAGGTGTTGCCCTTGATCTCCTTAAATCTTACCTTGCTGATAGAAAACAAGTGACTTATTTCAACAATGAGTTAAGCTCAATAAGAGTTACAGAGCATGGAGTACCTCAAGGCTCTGTACTAGGACCACTTCTTTTTCTGATTTACATTAATGACTTACCTGAAGGTGAAGGATTAAGTATTAGATTTGCTGATGACTCGAATTTTATAACTAAAGGCAATACTCTAGAATCTGCTTCCTCAAAAATGGAAAAAACAATTGACACAGCTAATGAATGGATCATAGCTAACAAGCTCTCCCTTAATAAAGATAAAAATCAAACTTTAATTCATACTCTAAAGAAAAAGAACAAAACCAATTTAATTATGCCTCGTCTATCAAAATCCTTGGAGTGACACTAGACTCTACACTAAACTGGAATGCACACATACCTACTGTTATTAGCAAACTATCTTCAATAATCTATTTGTTGAGGAAATTAAGTATAACTCTAGACGTTCATACTGTTAAAACTGCTTATTTTGCCCATTTCCACTCTAGACTATCTTATTGTATTAGAGAATGGGGTGGTGCTTCATCTGCAAGCAAGGTTTTCACTTTACAAAAAAAAGCTATACGTATTGTAAACAAAGCCAAAATTGATGCTCACTGCAAACCAATATTTATGGAATTAGGGGTGATGACATTGCCCTCCATTTACTTATACAATGTCATGGTTTATATCAAACCTAAATGGAAGGAGCTAGCTGAAAGGCCATATGACTACAACCTCAGAAATAGCGACACCATTACTCAGCCTACTAATAGATTGGTTAAAACTGCAAAATCTCCTCTACATATCAGCATTAAATGCTTCAATAAATTGGATAAAAATATTAAAGATTTACCTTTTAACATTTTTAAAAATAGATTAAAAACCTTTCTAATTACTAAAGCTTACTATAGCATAGATGAATTTTTAAATGACACATTCTAGTAATGATTGCTCTGTGATATCTTATTCTTACTTTATTCTTACTTTATTATTAATTATTTTTTTAACTTATTGTTGTACTCATGTTTGTTTTGTTTATTATTCATTTATCCTTTTGTTTGACCTATTAGGTCAATTACCAAGCTAGTGACGTTGTGATAAGCAATTCTGTTTGAACCACAATAAATTATTTATTTATTTATTCATTTATTTATTTATAGTTTATCAAAAATAGTTCGTAGGTAGCCCGTCTGTGCACTTTTGAAAGATCTTGAGCGAAACAATTTTGAAAGAATTAAAAACGGGGGGAAATTAAATAAATTTAAGAATAATCTTTAATATTTAAAAGGAGAATCTTTGTATAAAGGATCTTGCTGCAACGAGAACATTAAAGTATACAGAATAGGAAGTGAGGACTCTGTGTGCCATACTCATTGGCAGACTATTTTTAATTTAATACATATTCTAAACTTAAAAAAAAAAATGAAATCGCAGTAATGTATCGAAATTGGCATTGTCAGACAATTTTGATTACATTGATCGGGTGACCTAAATTCAATTTCAGTCATAATACCTCAAATAAATGTTTCCTCCTAACAGGACTATTAGCTGTTAAAGAGCTTGAAAAGAATTTAAAATGACGATTTTGGGGAACAATTTTTAACCGGGATTAAAAGTACGTTTGTAAGTACGGTACGCAACTCTTGGGAAACCTGCATTTTGCTTTGCTCGTGTGGTTTTAATACCCTCGCTGTCTCTCGGGTGTGAACTCCACACTCGCATCCAAAATGCTTCCGTACTAGAAGCTTAATGTACTATTGTTTATGTTTAAACTGTTGTTCTTTGGAATTTAAAGATTAACTTTTATTGAATTTGACTGCTGTCATCAGTACTATATTCTCTTTGTTACTTTTCAATCATTGATCATTTGTGATCAATGATTTGATCCACTTTGCTTTAGCGAGACGGATCAGAGTGGATTAACCCTTGTTTCCTGTTCAGACTCCCTCTCTAGTAATTAGATTCCTATCACGTCTCTACTGTCAACATTTTATCCACCCCTCCCCCTAAAACCGAAACTGAAATCCTCTACCTCCCCTCCCTCTCTATACCCCGTCAACTTAATCCAAATCTCCTTGCCTCAATCGATTCCTGCTTTAAACAATCAAAAACTTGTCCGACAAATTCCATTCACGCGCCGCCTTGTTTCTGTAATCCATACCGTGTTAATTGATAATTCAAGTGCGGTACATGATAACAAATCCTATTAAACAAGCTATGAATTTATTGAAAAATAAATGAAATTAAAAAAAATGAATGAAATTAAGAGAATTAAATAATAAGTGTACATTAATATTGTCTTCTACTTAGTGTAGCACATAGCTTACTCACGTCCTATTTCGTATACTTTTATTTTATACTTTTACAACCTATTATTGTCAAATTTGTTGAATTGTTTCCCCCGTTTTTTCAATCTGTCAAAATTGTTTTAATTTTTTACATGAATAAAAGTATGAATTTAAAAAAGACAGATATGTGAAATTAATCTGCGGGCTACTTTCGACGAACTATAATACATATTTCATAGAAATCACATGAGTAGTTTTGAAGATATAGTTGTAAATAAATGCATGTTTGTGTGCATGTGGATGAAAAACAAATGGGCTCTTAAGACTGATACTTATATGGGACCAACAATCGGCTAATTATAACCTACCATCCAAATTTTAATATAATCGGACAAGTAGTTTTTACGATATGTAAGTTCGCAAAAAATTGAGCGATTGACAGACAGACAGACAAAAATCTAATGAATTACTCCTCATAATTCTAAACATATCTAGGGCAGTAACAATATAAAGAAGTACCTATTTAACAATACTAGTATCTATTTTAATAATACATTTGTTGTTTTTCAAATATTTTGTATAACATTTTGTTAAAACTGTTTATGGAAGCAATATTACAGTTTAGAATGTTTTAATGAACATTCTCTTCGTTTCTTTATCCAATTCCAATCAATCACAGAAATACCAGCATCATAACAAGAAATGCCTCTCTAGAGAGTTTAAATTATAAATTGAGAAGGGTTCGTTTCGGTTTGATTGAATCAAATGCGGGAATCCAATTTTGATTTTCTCCCTCTCCAGTTCACAGACTGGAAAAAGGAATTCAATGCTCAATCAGTACCAGGATTGGATAGAAATGGGATTGTGAAGGAGTGTAAGAGGTGTGATTGGCTTCAATGTCTGGCGTCACTGATTGCTCCGTTTTCTTCCCTTCCCCTATGTCCTTCGTGTTTAATCCATTGTTTGATCAAGATAGAAACCTCCTGGGCTGTCACCTTGTTTGACAGCTCTTTCACTCTACCACCCCCTTCAGCCCTTCGGTACCTTCTGTCAGATGCAGGCTGCACGCCCTCACTGTCGTGTCAAGATGGCGACCCATCACAAGAGATCCGGAAAGCTTGCCCGTGTACAGTTCATAATGACACCGTCCCTTTCTCAAGAGTTGTACAACTGGATTTACAAGGGGTCTAAATCTGAATCCGGTCTTTAGTTTCACCCTATCAATTGAGTTTACAGGACGAATGGGACAATGTGTTCCTTATCCTAACACACTGATTGAGACATTTGATTTAGAATCTTTTCAATTGAGAATACTAAGAAATTCCTATGTTGACAATAATAATTTTGAAAGATATTGGGAATAGCTGGTGTGCAGTAATGTTTGTTGCCTAACAGTCATGAAATCACACAATTCTAATATGCAGTTCCCACAAATTAACAAGAAACATTTAATTTCTTCCAATGATAATAATTAACCTTTAATAATGCCTTAGCTACATTTAAAATCTTACTATCCAATATTGAAAAATTGCCAATAATTTTACTTAAGTTTAATTTAATTCTGGTGCATTGTTCTTATGTTCTGCTAATGAAAAGGGCAATAGACGTGTTTCAACCTTCTGCGCCCTATGTTTCTCTTCCGCATACGCGCAAACATACATTTATTTAATCCTATATCTTCAAAAATACTCATCTGTTATTTAAGAAATTTTGATGGTTGTAGTAAAAAGGCTGCAGATAGCCATAGATTAATTTCAACCACCTCTGCTTAATATGGATACTTAAATTCGTGTTAAAAACAAAAAATGTTCAAAGATTTAACAAAGTGAAAACAATAAATTAAAAAATATTACATTTGTAAGTGAGTTATAAAAGTGTAACACCAATAAAATATACGTAATAGGATGCGAGGAAGTTATGTGCCACCCTAATTTACCCACTTTGTTCTAATTTTTCACATGAATAAACGTATCAATTTAGCAATATTTAATAAGCAGAGACAGTTTAAGTTTTTTTACGACCTTTTATGGGTTGATTTAATATATCCTAATTTCTTAAAATTTAGATGAGGAGTCAATAAAAATAAATAAAAAAACACTGCCCAGAGAAACTAATGGCCACAAACGGTTGAAACTATCATGGGACCAACAAATGACTAATTATGACTCACCACCTAAATCTCATTGAAATCAGTTTTTTTAGAAAATTTGTTTGAAGGCTTGAAAGTAAGTTTGACGGTGTGTGGTTCTATCAAGCCAAACTAACAAACTAAAAAACTAACAAAACTAAAAAATTTTTAATAATTATTAATAGTTCTGTTTGTGATTTTCAATAAAGAATGGATGTAAGAAATTGGAATAAGGAATTTTTTTTTTTTGGCATGAACCTTGATATTGCGGTTCTACACAAAATGTCAAAAGTCCCCATTGATCCGAGTGGCGCTAAAAGAACTTCGCGGAGTCAAAGGTCATCAAACTCGGGTTTTTGAGAATATCTCATTAACGGTCACGTTTACAGAAAAAATACAAGTAGGACAAAGCATAAATACAAAGCATATTGGAAGGAATATTCCTTTGCCTTAATAGGTAGTAAGACTAAGGAATATAAACTGTTTTGTATAAAATCAAGGGGGGGGGGGGGTCCTTTTCTATATAGTGACCGTCAATGAGATATTCACAAAAAACCGACTTTGATGACCTTTGACACCTTTGATGACCTTTGACAGTTTAGCCCTTTTTTGTCTAATTGCACTGGACTATTAAAAACGTTTCTTTTTTATTTTTAGCTACATTTTTGAAATAAAATAAATATAATATTTTTTACCTTGAAGTAGTTGTTTTAAAACTTCTATAATAGCTTCGCAGGTCTCTGGAATGATTTTTCCTAATACTTGTGGATATAACAGATGAAAACTTCATATCCTCATAATTTCTCCCATTGGCCAAGAATCTCAGAGTAGCAGTTAATCTTTCGTCTGCTGATATAGCATTTCTCATTTCAGTATCTTTTTTCTCAATTTTGGGGGTTACAAGTGATAATAACAAAAGATAACTGTCCTCATCCATTTTCATAAAATTATGCCAGTCTTGGGGCTCACACCCCATTTCCTTCAAAAGATTTACGTGTAAATATTGTGCTCTTTACAGTAACCATTGCTTGCACCATTTTGATCGATTCCTTTTGTTTCTATTAAATGTTCGATTCTTGTCAAATACAAATAAGCTAACTCTTCAAAATCCATGATTATCAGCACAAAATACAACTGAATCTTGCCAATACATGTAAGTTTGACAAACTTGCTTGTATAGTGTGTGCCTCAAACTTGCTTGACAAACTTTTGATCAAATTTGGCTTCTCAAGTAAGTTTGACAAACTTGCTTGTATAGTGCGTGGGGCTCGCAGAGCCTCAAACTTGCTTGACAAACTTTTGCTCAAATTTGGCTTGTCAAGTAAGTTTGATCGTGTATGGGGGCCTTTATGCACGTAAACTTTTAGCGGGTGCCTACAAAAATGCTTGGATGGAACGAGAAAAATCCACAGCAATTTTTTGAAATTAAATTTATTACATAAAACATTTCAATAGAAAACCTCTTTTTGATACGGAGAATTAGATAAGACATTTAGAAGTGGTTTAAAAGTGGATCAAAGTGGTTTCCTCTATTGCGAATGCAGGCTATTGCCCTTTTTTGACCTACCGACATGCATTTCCTAAGAAAAAATCTGTGGACAGATCAATCAACTTTCACGTGGGAGGGTGTGTTCAACACACACAATCGACACCACTAGTCCCATGAAAACCCTAACAGGACTCATCATAGTTCATTATTCTAAACTAGATTCACAGTCAACGTATGGGCGGGTGTTATTTGTGATATTGTGATCGGGGTTTTCATGAGTTGTTTCATAGCGGTAATTAACAAACACCTGCAAAATTCGATTCGATGAGCAGGATCATTTTCCTCTAAACCTTGTACAGCTGTGAAATAAAAGGGATGCAATCCGTTCTTATTTGAAGTAACACTCCGCGATATTTTTTTTCTATGCGTGCGACGCGACGGTTGGGTTTGTAGATCCGAAAAAGGGCAACAGCCTGCATTCGCAATAGAGGAAACCACTTTGATCCACTTTTAAACCATTTCTAACCATGTCTTATCTAATTGTCCGTATCAAAAAGAGGTTTTCTATTGAAATGTTTTATGTAATAAATTTCAATTTTAAAAAATTGCTGAGGATGTTTCTCGTCCCATCCAAGCATTTTGGTAGGCACCTGCTAAAAGTATACGTGCATAAGGTGACGTTTTTTTGCGTTCAAACTTAAATTTCTCCATGAAATCGATACGGAATCGCAATGTTATTTATACCGTTTGAAAGAGTATTAAATGAGGAAGTGTTTGTAAGATTTGGCAGTCTTAAAGAGTTTTTCTAGGAAAATAGTGAGCGTTCAAAGAATTTCATACATTTTATTTTTTCTAATTTTTGAACGTTTGAACTGTTATTTCTGTGTTAATTTAATAATATCCAAAAGTAAAAATGCTCTAGTTTTATAGGAAATTTAACTCTGATTTCGAAAATATGGTCAAAAGTTAAAAATAATTGATTTGAAGTGGAGAAATTATTAGCGGATTTATTAGCAAAAAACGTGTTTTTTTTTTTAAATTCTTTAAAAAATCATATCTCGGCAAAGGATTGAGATAGAAAAGTGAGCTTTGTATAGTTTTGCTCCATTTTGGATCTAGTTTCACCCAACTTGAACAACCCCACTAGACAGATAGATTATTATTCTATATAAATACATCTAAAAATTATTTTAGATCTATTTATCCTTTGAAGTTTTAGAACTTTATTTTGTTTAGCAACAGAATATACTAGAATTATATTTAAGTAGTATATTTAATTATTGAAGCGAGCGTAGCGAGCTATGCTCCGTGTCTGTCTGTGAGTTTGTCTGTGTGTCTGAAACGTACGACGATAACTTGAACAAAAGTTGTCCGATTTAGTTGAAATTTGGTATACATGTTCCTTTTACTAATACTCAGGACGAGTTCGTTGGACAGCGTGATCCGTCTAAGAGTTCGCGCGCAATGCTCGCGTAAACTTGCGCATCAAAAAGAAAATAGGAATTTGAGGATGGGAAAAAATTCTAACTTTATCTATTCAATGAGAAGAACATTTTTTGCAAATAAAATTTTGTAGTAAAACCAACAGTGATACCGCTATAAATTAATAAAGATCTTTAAAACCTTCACCATATTTATTACTATATGCTCGCTTAATGATAGAGCCACGCGATGCCTAGTATTAAGTACAGGAAGTATTATAGGATGAAGTAAAAAGGAATGTCCGTGAATTCATTTTCTAAAAGAATTAAAATGTTTGAGAATATACCTCATTCTTAAGTTTAGTGAAAATTACCTATAATGGCTATTTTATTTTCCTTGTTAATCTTTTCAAGGAGAAGAGTGAATCTTAATTTGTTTCGCTGCAGAAGATCAATGATCAGTTAAATCGTTAATCAAACTTTACCATTAGATTTTACAACTTTTTACAAGAGGTGGTTCGGATGCAAGTCTTAAACGAGGTGGTTTTCAAAAACCGTTCCAAAAAAAAAATAAAATAAAATAAAAATAAAAAAACTCTCTAAATCGTTTTGTTGCAGTCATTAATCGTTCCTGATCGTTTTTCTCTTTCTCTTGAAGCTCTCTGATGGGTGTTAGTTCAATTTATTTATACAGGGGATTGGTTTCCATCAGTAGAAGCAACCGCTGCTAAGATAAATGAGTCCGACTTTACCATCCGGCAGTCTCGGTAAAATAATGAACCCGGTCGACGAACTGAAAAGGCAAAAGAGCCTTTGGAGAATCGCGCATTCCTTTACTCACCGATGTAAATAAATTCGGGTTAAACTCTACTAGAACAGAAGCCGTCTGGTGGATTTCTAGTCCAAACCCGTTGACTTGGCTTGTCCATTCTTAAATAGTTCTCCATGGCTATTCATAAACCCGTTAACTTAAATGGAGAAGGTGTTTATAGTTAGAGTCTAATAAATTACTCTCTCTAGATTGTTTGCATTTTCAATACTAAAGACCTTTTCCGCCTTCCTCATAAATTCCCCGGTCGTGTTTACTTAAATATTTTAAAATATTTTCCCACCTCTAAAACAGTTAATCACATTAACTTATCGTTTTCTAGAGTACATTTCATAACCAACAGCTTCTAGTTGCTCCTATAATATATTACTGTGATTGAGAGCATTCCTACAGGTTTCTAGGTCTTCGAACTATTAGAAAAAAGTTCCTGATCTTTCATTCACGACTATTTCTTTTTAAGAGCTATCACTACGGTTAGATTATAAGTTTTAAAAAGGACTTTTGCGTTGCATATAAAACTGCAACACAGGAGTTAAAATTTTTCATCTAAAGATAAGAATTTTTAATGCTTTTCATCACAAAATAAATGTTTCCGTAATCATTAATCATTAAAATGGTATTCATTTCAGATGTTTTTTTTTTCGCTCAAACAACTCATAAAAGTGAAAAGTTAATAATCTTTTCCATAGTCAGACAAAACTTTCAAAGGTCCATCATACTGCAATTTAAAATTTTATATATACATGTATATACATAAATCGGACGAGTATTTTTTAAGATATATGTTGGGTCGCAAAAATTGTGGACAGACTGACTGAGTGGTAGGCAGACATTAGACCAATAATTTCCCCTGATGTCTGATTTGAATTTTGACCAATAATGCCCCTGAACGGATTTCTGTTTTGGTTTTGGAATCTTTAAGCCTAGTTCACACGATGACACTAATGTCGCGACATTTAATGCCCTGACACTGCTTGACACTCAGCCTCTTAGTTATAGTGCGTTTTGTGCCGTGAAATCTACTGTTCATACGACGACACTCGGTGAAACTAATGTCGCGACATTTAGTGTCATCGAGTGAACGAGGCTTTAAAATCGGACACGGAATGTCGGATTTCGTAGAATGTGATTGAAATTGTTTTGTCCAGTGTGATTGAAATTGTTCTTTGTTGTTGTTCTTGTTGCTTGTCTTTTTATTCTATTGTAGGTAATTTATATCATTTGGCATATAAATGCTTCTTGAATAGTCAATAATAAGCGATGTATGCATAATAGGATGTTTTTTAAAATTATCTTTTTAGATGAGAGACCTTTTGTTTACAGAACTGCTAGTAAGTTCTCATTTGGGCTAAGGAATTATATTTGTCAGAGTAGAACGAGGTCCTTTTTACCTCGACCCTTTGGCATGTCGTCTATTTGTTTTTTACGCAGTTACGGTTAAACATGTTGTTTCTTCAAATTTGGCATGGATATTCCTTGAAGTCATTAAAAATTACACACATACATGTTTTTGTTTTATTTACATGCGAGGTCTACTGTTCATAGAACTACTAGTAATTTAAAATATACATTAAATAAAACACATTTTAGCAAAGCACTGGAATCCAGTTTGTATGCATAGCTAGATTCTTAGTGTACGCATATAGCTGCAGATTGTATATTTATGTGTGTGTGTGTGGCAGGTGGCAGTGCATGGTACCATTTATAAAATATCAGAGGATAAGATATGCATGCAGTTATAAGGTATTACTTATAAGAATAGTTTGCTTATAAAGGAAGGTAAAATCTCTCAAGTATACACGTGTATCTCAATGTTTATGAAAATAACATTTCTTTTTGTGTTTTTGGGGCAAAAGAGACATTTCCATCTCAAGTCCTCCCGCCCTACTCTTGAGATTGGCTTAATTTCCAAAGTTGTACAAAGTTGTTCATACCTAATAAGGTTTATGTGAAAACTCGGATGATTTAGTTGGAAAATACATTGCGCCTTTTCACCGTTGAAAAACATTAAACTTTTCTTTCTCCCAAAACTCCTGATGGAATTGAGTTAAGTCTTTCCTCTCTGTTCAAAAATTTCCTCCTTTTTCCCTCTCATTGTACGCAAGGGTTTGTTTAAGGAGGGGGGATCATCAAGCTCTCAATCCGAATTTTAACTTTGTTTCCATCTGGAGAAGGTGAAAACTTCGGACCAAATTAACCCTAAACGTGGAAAATTTAACGAGAGAGGTACATGAAAATTTCTGAATCTAAAGATCCTAAGTAAATGTTTACCTGCTTTTGCCAAATGAAAAGGATTTAAATGAGAAGAATAATTTTGTATTCATGTGAGTATGCTCAAAGGTTTTAAATTATGTACATGTCTGACTGGAACACTTAAATCTAACCACTTCAAGAAATAGAGGATGACGTATAAAACGCGCCCGGATATATTTTATTAATGTACATCGAGTACACCTAATTACACCGAAGCAGTCTTAAAAAAATATTGAACCTTACACCAACAACTAACACTTAAATTATGATTTATCATGCAATCTTGTTACACAAACTGCACCCTAGGGTTAGTCAAGTAGTTGTACTAGAAATAAAAAGTTAATTATAGTCGTCATATTTACCCCTTAGATTAAAATTGCCATACCTTGTAATATAACCTGGCACGTGTAGTGCATCCATCGTAAGACATACTAAATTATTTTTGTATACTTTTAGCTTAGTTTATATTGTCCATATACTTTATTTATTTATAATACTTTCTTGTCCGTTTATTTATTTATTTATAATGCCCTTCACATAATTTTATCAGCAATAAATAATAAGAGCACAAGTGAAGTTGATGTCAATCGTATAGTTAAAGAGAATGTCTACATTGACTGCAGTCTTTGACGAGGTATGGGAATCTAATACAGATATTATTTGTTTAAACTTTGGTTTTAGTTTGTTCCAAATAAAACTTCTTAGGCTTATAGTCTTAAATTGGTTTTCTCTCGAGCAACATCCGTATTAAGTCAAAGTAGGACATAAAAATGACCCACATCCTATCCCACAAATGTCTTGAATTCAGTCATAAATGTGGACCACGTTGTAACCGTAACACTTTTGAAATCTAGATACCTATTGGTTTTTGCACTTTAATTCTAGGAAGAATCTGTAAACCTGTCGGCCATTCTATGATCATCTACTTTTTTTTTTAATCTATTATCTTATTATTGAGAGCAATATTAGGTATTATAGGATGATGGGAACATCCACTTCTCGGTCCTTCTTTAGATTGTTACTCCCCTACGTTTTTTAGAATATTAATGACTTCAACTAAAAACCTATTAAGACAAAAGAATATTTAGTCCAATGTACTTTGGGACAAAGGAATATCACACTCCTGTTTTCGTAAGGAGAGTAGCAGTTCAAATAAAAACATTCCCTACACTTTCTTTAGTTTGTTACTCCCTTCTGTTTTTTTTAATAAGGGGAGTAACAATCTAAGGAAGAACATTCCCTACACTTTCTTTAGTTTGTTACTCCCTTCTGTTTTTTTTAATAAGGGGAGTAACAATCAAGAAGTGCCCAATTTACTCTCCAATCTGAGACCTCCTTAAATATATATGTATATATTGTTGGTTTTTTTGTGATTTAGTTCCACACAAAGCACCTTATAAGCCTCTCAGACACTCTTTTATATTCATCGAATGCAACTTGTGAAGGAAAACATATAACAACAACAACAAACAATAACAACACAAGCATGGAATTATTCTCAGTATAATGTTTTGTACCGCACAGTGTGCCAAATGAGTGTTAGTGCGTTGACAGCGCGGGAATAGGAAAAATGCGGGAAAGTGGAAAAAAGGCTCAGAATATTAAAATCCTGAGCTCTCATTGGCTCTCCTCCCCATTTTTCGACTTTCCCGCGCTGACAACGCGCTAGGACTCATTTGACACATAATGTAAATATATTTTTTTATAAAAGACATTACAGACTACACATTTGACTCTTCGGGTATTATCAGCGACCTTATCCTATGTATCTTCAATACGAAATATATTATTTTCAGTTAACACTTTTAAATAAAAATGTATTGTATACAAGGTTATTTTAAAAGCTTTTATATTTAACTTGCAATGTTTGTATGTATGTTCGGGTCAAATCCTGCTACTGAATCTTAAAGCAGTTATCCTCAACCGATTGAATTGAAATTTTGCATACACGTTAAGTTTGGATGACAATGCAGGGTTAGCTAAGTGACGTCTCTAAATTCTAAATCCAATATGGCGGGCAGCCCAAAATGATGGACTAGTTACTTTTTAAGCACGCCCATAATATGGGTATCAAATGAAAGGGTTTGCCGAGAAGAATTCAAATAAAAGCTTGTTTTTAAAACTATCATTTTTATAATCAACTTATTTCTTTTTAAGGTGGTCCTTTTTTTATTCTATTTACTAAAAAGATTTGATTTATTAATTTCGCTAGCTATAACACTTCTATTCATTCACTTATTCATTCTAAATGAATAAGTCAATCCAACACCCTGACCAATTAGATTTTTGACTTATTATTTTTGAGGCATAATAATTCAAGTCATAAATTTAACTGGTTTGATTGAATTTAAATATTGCTTATTATATCTGTATTGTTTAGGTTAAGCTGGAGGTCTATTCTATGAAAATGGCACAAAACTATAACCAGGAATGACGGAGCGATTAGAAAAGTGATGGACATCTTGCTACTTAAAACTTGGTAAGCAATTTAATTTAATAACTTATTTTTATATTAAGTATGTTAATCATAAATTTGAAGAGATAAATAGATTGATGAATATAATTCAAGCAAGATTTATATTTTCTAAATTTTAACTGTTGGTGGTCAAATAACCAGTCATCACGTAAAATCTAACTAGTTTATTATGTGTGTTTAGAAAAGGGTTAGATTATCACCTTCTACTGCATTATTTTTAATTGTTTGATTCGGACTTGTTTTAATTAAAACATAAGTTACCTCACAATATAAATTAACGAATAATAATAATCCTTTGTTGAAAAAAATATATATGTACTGTGTAAGATAATCCCATCTCAAAAAGTTTTCCAAAGCCAATTTATTTGATAAAGATGTTTTGAAGCAGATAAGATTGTTTTATTAAGTCACAGAAGGGAGAGACATCCAGAACAATGGATTTAGATTGTTATTACAAGTAATTTGATTTTCGGTGCGGGAGCAGATGTCAGATGTAGTCGGCTACAAGCATTGAACGGATTAAGGGGGGAAGTGACAGAGGATGAAAGAAAAGCAAGATAGATTAGAACAGATAAGATATGGAAGGGTGAAGGAAGATGTAAAGGGCTCGTGACTAAAAGCAACTTGATAAGAACCTTCAAAAAGAAACTGTTGGTAACTTGTTTCAAAAGTACAAAGATAGACGGAGAAGAGAGGAGTGATAAGGGTTGATAAATCAATGTTTGGAAAGTGATAAGAAAAGTGTCAAAGGTAAGTATATACAAGATAGATTAGATAAGGAAGATGTAAAAATATATCAGAACATTCATCCCTCTCTTTGGTTTCGAATTTCAAACTCTTGAAACTTAAATTAACTCTTATTTTAGACAATTTGTTTTATTTCTTTTAGATGAGCGGAATAATTTATTAAGTTTAATGATAAATATATTACATTTGAATTACATTGCTTTTATATTAATAAGTCAGTCTTAGATTTATTTTTATGTTAACTATGTTAATGATGATGACGCATTATATTCGATGCAATACGGTACACGAAGTATTATGGTATTTAAATTACCTAAGTATATATATCTATTTGTATGAAAATGATATATTGGAGTTTGTTGGACCGATTTATTATATTTTGTATTTTTGTTGTATCCTATAGGCGGAGATAAACATGCCTGTAGCTTGAACTGTAGCTTGAACATGCCAGCTACTTGCACGTGCGAGTTACTTGCACGTGGATATGTAAAATGACATCCCTGTAGCTGGCAAGCAAGCAGACAAAATCTTAATAAAAATCTTCGGCATGCCAGTTACTGGCAATTATCCTCTTTTGGCATGCAAGCTACTTCCCAAATTTGAGGCATGTGTATCGCCTTATCAATTACTACTTTATTTTATTATAGTATAAAATATTTGATAAAGAATTCTATATTTCCTGTTCTATTTTGACATCTTATATATTTAGCCAACTAAATAACCAGCCATAGCCATCTCAAGTGGTCACATCTTACTCATTAGTTTGTTTGCATCTTTGTTATTTAGTTCAGTAGTGATTTTGTGAGAAGTTACTGAGAGGGAATGACTATGAGAATAGATTTCATCCATGTCCTGAATTGTGTCAGATGTCCGGAACTTCTTCTCTTGTTCCTTTCCTAACCCTGTTGTGTCGATTACAATTTTAATTTGGTGTGTGTTTTTGACTTGTAAAGATATTGGCACTAGTTTTGCTGCTGTCCATCAGTTTTTATAGTTTAGGTCTTGCATTCATTACATCTTATGCCCTGGAGCACTTCGGGTGTTTTTAATCTCCTTTGAAAGTCGTCTTGAGTTGTTTTTAAAGTGTCAAGACTTTAAAAACCTTTTTATCAAGTAAATTACTTTCAGCCACGGAAATGAGATTTTAAGTCAAAGAATTATCGGGGCACTTCGTATTCTAAATTCAAGAGTATACTTTCTCAAAGGAAAGATTGGGTAAAAGCGGGAGGTTCTCCATTGGAATTAATGAAGCGCCGAGGCATTTTGTCGCTGTCGTGCAGGAAAGGCGGAAGTAAATAGAATGAAGGGAAGCGGTAAGAGATGAGATGTTGTCGGAAGAGAATCCCACCGTGACAAAGGAAGGGACTTTATACTTTGCCATTAAAGCTCCTCATCAAGGTCTTCCCTTTACCCTGCAACCACAAAGGGCTACCTCAGCCTAAGACTCCGCTGTAAAACGGAATTATGTATAATACCGCCAATTAGTACTTGTCCCTTGTGTAATTAATGTTTCTTCAACCCTCGCCTTCTCGATTACACTGCTTGAAAATGCCTTTAAGACTTAGGACCATAAGGCTCTTTGCTAAATTCTTGATGAATCTAAGCAATTTTTCTCTTCAATTACGGTTAAGTGGGTGCTTCAAAACATGCTTAAGCTAAGAACACAGTTTGCAAAACTTAAATGGTATAAGATTACAAACATAACGATTCATATAATAAATTAAGTACTCGTTTCCTAGATATTGTTATTGCAAATTACTGGCATAAAATGTAACTATATACGTAATTTTAATCAGTAATTAGCTTATAACTAAAAGTTAAATATTCATCTAAGAATAATAGTACATTACGCGACTAGTGCGGAAAGTAGCATTTTGCATGCGAGTGTGAAGGGTAGTAAAACCATACGAGCAAAACAAAATGCAGTTTTCGCACGAGTTGCGTACCGTACTTCATCTACGATTGTTGGATTTTAATTATTATAAATACAGAAAAAAAAGTTAACAGCAAATACGTTTTGTTAAATGTAAACAAACACGCTAATCATGCGAAAATGTGAAGAATTATGAAACTCGCATGCGCAATAAATACAACTTCGAAAAGAATCACTTTCTACGCATCAAAACAGAGATACAAATGTTTATAATTCATATCAATCGTAGATAAAAATAGTTTTGGGTAAAGTCTGCTTTCTTGACACGGTTAAGACTCTGGTTCCCATGAGACCAGTAGCACATTGTAGGGGCAAGCTATATATGTATAACAATAAATATTACAAATCAGTGATTTGATTAATTCTGAAATTGCTGATTAGAGACTAAAAATAGCTGCTAATATTTATATTTTTTCATCCTTACTTTACCTGATGATTTAAAATATGGTTTATGTTTAATTGTTTTTAGTTCAATCCCATTGTGCTTTCGATTTATAAAATCGTGAAAACGTGACTTTTATTCTTTTAAACGCTTGCTTAAACCATACATATAATCAGGAATAACAATAAATTGTCTCTTCACGTAAATTGAAACTGGTGTATTAAACCTAGCAGCTTTCAGCCTTCATAAGTCCATTATAAGTGGCCTCGAGGAGTGGGGGTATGACGTAGGGGGTCAGGAGTGGGGTTGGTTTAAAGTGACTCCACACCTACTTTGCGCAAAATGTTTGATCGATTATGGGGGCCTTAAGACCAAATAAGAAATAGTAAATTAAGTAAAATTAATATTATAATTTACAAATAGTAAAATTTATATTATTCCTTTAATCTGACCACCATAGACACTCCTCTCTCTAACCTAATAATAAAGTTAAGTCAAGGGAACTAACTCCTTAATCATGCAATTATTTACTTTTTTCAAACTTCAAATTATTAAAAGTATAACTTATAAACTCGTATATTGGAATTCACAATACTTATGACTCTGACGCTGTTTCTTCCAGAGGATTTAAATTTATTAGACTCTAGCCGAGGAAATCTTCATTAAAAAAAAAAATCTTATTTTAACTTTATTAAAAATGATCAAAACGTAGTTATATCCTTTTTCTTATTTAAAATTTCAATCAAAATTGTTTAATCTACCTATCTCAATAAAAATAATAATTTGATTTAAAAAAAGAAGTCCCATGTTTCTTTAATATTAAAAAATATATTCAGGTTCTTGAAAATTTTTCACCTCTTCTAATGATTGTGTGTTGATCGTTTCTTCTCTATAGTTAACACTATTTGAAATAACCAAAGGGAAAGCAACACATCTCAGTAATAATCCGTTTGTTAAACCTCTTGAAGGTAGGTTTTTTTTCAAGATGAAACTAAAAACATGTATATAAAAACGGTCCAGTATTAGATGGTACGGTCGTGAAGTCCAGAGCACCCTGTAATTGGACTATTGAATTATGGTTGATTTAAGATAACAAGCGCAAGGGAAGTTCTTTTACGTCCTCTTGTTATGAACTTCTATTTTCTTTCTCATTTTAGTCTTCTTACATTTATTTCAGTTTCATTTTTTTTTTCGAACTTCTTTTCATGTAAGTTTTTTTTACCTTTTTTTCTTAACTTCATCTTTGTTCATAGTATAATTTCTTTCCTTCTATATTATTTTCTCTTTTTTTTTTCTCGAGTTTACTATATACCTAGTGATCCTATATTTTATTACATTCTAGTCTTAGTATTCTTTCAACATCTTTTACTTTTTATGATGTATGCTGTCAACATTTTTTTCTTTTCTTTTTTTTCGCTCGCTTATTTTACTATGTATTTTTCTGTACTTTTTTCCTTCTCTTCATCTACTAATTTCTTTTTTTTGAGTCTTTCTTAAATTGATGTTATCTCAAATCATAATTACGGCAGTTTATTCTTCATATAGTGAGTTTTATTTTTTATTTCACCTTAATCTTGAGCTTTTATTATTTAAATACCTCGTTTTATATTTATTTATTTATTTTTTTTTTTTCGTGGTACAAAATACGCAAGAGTACTACAACTAAGAGATAAGATCTAAATTAAATTATATCTAGATAAAAATAAAATATCTGTTGTTCCCATTATAATCAACATAACATGACTAGAAAATAATGGTTGTAAAAACTATTGATAGAGAAATAAAAGTTTGATATTGCAATTACTTCATTATATAGGTGCTTGAAATTGACTCAAAGTAGGGTACTTCTTTAGACTGTTCCTGAAGTAGGGTACTTCTTTAGACTGTTCCTGAAGTAGGGTACTTCTTTAGACTGTTCCTGAAGTAGGGTACTTCTTTAGACAAAAACACAAGGGAATGAAGGGGACAGAAGGTCTACGGAATGTTTTTCAATAGACTCCTCTTCTAAAAATAGAAGTTTGACATTATTTTGTCCCAAAGTACATTAGACTAAACACTAAACATTCAACATTCCTTTGTCTTAAAAGTTATTTTTAGACAAAGGAATGTACAAATATTCTAAAAAAACAAAACTTAAGGTAATAACAATCTAAAGAAGTTCCAAAAATCTTATAAATAGAAGTAATCAATATATATAAAATGTGGAAAATTATCTTTTTTTTAAATTTTTTGTCTATTTGAATAAACATGGAAAAATTCATTTAAGATCAAAGAGACTTATTTACTTAAAAAATAATTTTATTTATTAGCGCTTGTCTTATTTATTTTATTATTTTATTGGTTAATCCTGGCACTTAACGAGCTTCTTTACTAACAGCAGTGTTTGAACACCTTTAGTCTCACTTCTCATCCATGTCCATGGTGTTTATCGATTTTGCTTTTCTGCTAATACATCTTAAAAAGGATTGACTAGTTGATCTTTACGTTGCCTAGGAGTTAAATGATGCACTTAGCTTTTTTATAAAGTCAGCTGTCATAGATCTTCACGGGATTGGTGTTTTATTAGCAACTCACACTTAAATACCGTTTTCTTCTAACCATATCTTGCAACAAAAGCTTTATTGTCTTATTCTTTAACCTATCTTTCATCCTTCTTCTAGTCGCTTCTTCTCTAACTTCATAATCTTTTTTCCACCTTCAACCTTCGTGATCTTAAATCTTCGTTCCTCCGTCCTTTCTTTTTAACCACTCTTTCTACTCTTACGGCCGAGTTAGGAGTTACCGCAGGATCCAATCTTCTTGTGGCCTCCTGAAGCCTTTCAACAGTTGTTATTTTCTTATCCTTCGTGAACGCCTTCTTCACTTCATCTTTTCACGGAGAGCTTTTTCTCTTTTGCTTCCTATTGAAATGCCTTTACAACCGAACACGGCTTAAGCATTATATATTATTTTTTTATAATCCTTTTTTTTTAACGAGCTCTGTGTTTCTGCGGTCCCTATCTTCCCATCCGCTTCCTCCATGGTCGGGTGTCATCGTATTTCAAATATCAAATGAATAATCGATATAAGCATTTCTTTTGGCCTCTTCTCCTGCGGTCTAGAAGTCTAGAACACTGCGGCCGCAAACACATCGTTAGTTAGCCTTTTTTAGATCCTTCTTTTGTTTTTCTCCTTTTAATTTAGCCTTGCAGCGTTATCTCTATAGAATATCTATATTTATTTATTTTTTCTTTTGTATCCGATACATCCTCTTCTCTTTCACAACCAATTATTAAACAAAATAACGATCACTCTCCAATTTATTTGGAAATCAGTTAACCGATAAACAAAGAAGTCAATTTTATATTATGTGCTCTTGTTTATACAAAAGTTTCAATATTTAATAAATATATAACAATCAGCAATCGTGCAGTGGCGATCCTAGGTCAAAAGTTCTGGGGAGGCTAAAGCCCCCCATGTTTTGTGGGTTTAGTATACATTTTAATGTACCAGGACGCAACACATTTGTATATTATATGTTGTTGCAGTCCTTTCTGGTGGCAATCCTATGCAGTGGCATCCAGCGACAAGGTCTAGGGAGGGGGGGGATGCATNGAAGTTATATTAGGTAAAAGTTTGGTAGGAGAACAAAGTTTTAACTTAAAATTAAATAAAAAACCAACTTAGAGTGCAAAATGAACAATTCGAATGTCACCTAAAAGAACTTTTTAGGGACTACTTTTTTACAAAGACAATCAAATTTTCTCTATTCTGTCTCACACACTTCATACACTTTTTAAATGCCTTCCACACCCCCCAAAAAAATACAATATGCAAGGGGGGGGACTACTTTTTTACAAAGACAATCAAATTTTCTCTATTCTGTCTCACACACTTCATACACTTTTTAAATGCCTTCCCCACCCCCCAAAAAAATACAATTAATAAACAAATAAAATATCCGCGGGTAAGTAACAACATTGTGTTTTGTGTTTTTAGAACGCAGTAGATAGAACGTATTCTGACGAATACGTTCTAACTACTGCGTTCTTATACTGCTGATGCGTACATGTCTTACTGTAAGTCATGGACGTCGTCTGCAGTTAATTGTTGAGGGGGGGAATTTACAAGGGGAGGGGGATCCGGGGGAAAATGTTAGAAATATGGCCTCTCAAAACAGCACTTTAATGCATTTCTGAGGTGAAATTGAATATTTGATCATTAGATTCCTGGGGGGGCTAATTTGGTTTCTAGGGGGGCTTAAGCCCCCCTAGGATCGCCACTGGATTGAACTTATCTCATTAAGTTTATCTTCATGCAAAGAAAAATTAACATACCTACTGTTTTTCTTTTTTAAAAAATACATGGATTTAATTGCTTATTTTTATTATTGCATCCATTGTATTAACTTGGATTTTGTTTGTTTGTGGCAGTCATCTCTCATCAAAATCTTTGTAGAGCTAATTAAGACTCTTCCAGTCATCCAAACTGAAGACTCTGCACAATACAAAAACATTTTATCAAATTTTAGTATCACTCTTCCTAAACTCACACGCTGATTAACGGCTTGCTTGTAAAAATTCAAAAATCGTGAGTGCTATAAAAAAATGTAAAGTGTATTTTTATAAACAAACCACTTGCTGATGATTCGTCAAAACAAAATGCATACTATATAAAGGATTTTGTGACTATGTGTTGACAAGCTGTCAATGATTTAGTTCAATGTTAAATAATAGTACATTTATATACGATATGGTTTTACCTATTATCTGTGTTAGTTATTCTTATTAGTAACTAGTACCTTAACTCTAGCGCCCAACGTGGGGCAGCTTGGGAAACTTGATGAGGAGTCTGTGACAGTATGTGCTGACGCTGACAAGTATGTTTAGTTTTAACTATTATCTGAGTTAGTTAACAATTTGTAATAAAAACGTTGTTCTTGTGGGCTAATATCATTAATTTGTTAGAAAAAGAGTTTCTCACATGTATGAAAAGAGGGTTTATATCTGAGAACGATTAGTTTCGGCGATTTTCACACTTAACTCAAATGTGACGTTTTCCAATTCTCTGCAGTTGTTAGTACTGTCAGTTCCAGGTTCATAGTTGATCGACTGGGATTTGCAGTCTCTTGTAAAAATAAGTACAGTGAGATGGTGGTTTGAAATCTAGCAGTTCTATAGCCAATCTGTAATGGTTGTTTTTACACTGCCTCGTCTTACATTCTCTCTAGTGTTCTTACTGTTCGTCATACGTGTACAAAGATTCTAGTCAGAGAGATCATTGTTGTCTGGATAGTGTGTCTAATTCTTAGATAAAATCGAGGAAGGATCAACCTTATAGTCATCTCGTGGTTAAGAAGATACATGTTATAAACTATCACACATCTTCCCAAAAGTAAAATTGACAAAAATTGAGAATGACGAATTTTTGATAGCGCGCGCACACACACA
>KZ652130.1:123334-144590 GCA_001010745.2 Gerris buenoi
ACGTAATATATATATATATATATATACAAATAAACTGTAGCAGTTTATTTATTTCCCCTAAGTTCAACAACCACATTTAATTAAGAAATATAACAGATTTTTATCGATACTTTTATTTTTAATAGTTATAAATGTATAAAAAGATTTTTAATATCTAAAAGCCGATAATCGGTTTTTGATTGACTACCAAGATTTTTGATTTATACCATATCATTTGATAACATTTTTATAATAATTAAATTTAAAATGTGGAAGATACAAACAAACAAGAAAAAACCGCACATCCCAATCAAAAGTCGATTACATTTTTTATTAATTAAACAATCGTTTGTTATTCATTGTGCATATAAGTTATAATCAAAGTGCAGAAAACTAAAAATTCCTCAATTTTCAAAAAAGTAATTTAGTTTTTTGCAAAGATAAAAAAATAAGTAAATAGATTGATCTAAATCTTTGAATTTTTTTTAAAAAATAAAATACATAATAATAATGGAGAGTTCATGAAGAATTTTTATTTTTAAGGTTCTAATTTGTTAAAGTATAATGTTTGAAGGCAGGGGTTTTTCCTAGAGTGGTTTGTGTACACAAGGATTTTTTTTTTCTTTTAAAGCCTGTTAGCAAGGTGATTTTCGAGATGGGAGTTTGAGAGGCCGCTGAGAAGCAGTTAATCTTTATAATTAATCGGATAAGTTATGGTCTTTCAGCAGGATGGTCCCTCAACTCATGATGGTTATGATAGTCTTTTGAAGGGTCAGAGTTATTATGGCGGTTCAGGGGAGGGGCACTAAAGTTTCTAAAACCCCGTTGGTCGGCCATCGTTGAAAGACCCCTTAAACTTTTCTTTCTTTCTTTTTTTATCCGAAACAATTAATAAAACAAACTGTTGGAGGCTTGGAGATGAGGGGAGCAAGGTAACTATTAGAGATGGATTGAGGAGTGCCCCAGGGCTAACATCTCTCAACCCTTATACTACCATTATATCTCAGGACACGGTAAATATTCAAAAAACCATCTCTCTCTTTCTCCAACAGAGTCAAAATAATAAAATAAATAAACAGGAAAAAAAATTAAACAAATAAATAAAAACAATTCCTGGTTGGATTTATAATAGAACGCCGCATATTTTTATATCTATAGAACATCAAATTGAACATTTATAATAAAAACATATCAATGAACAGCATCTATGGAAAACTAGCATCTATAGAATTTTAATAAAATTATTTTTCTTATCTTAAACCTTGGAATTGTAACCTATATACTGTAAAACCGACTACACTCGATCCGGCAGGCCTGTCAAGAGTTGACTGAACAGTGCGTCTTAAAATAGGCCTATGCGTCTATATATTCACTGCCTTCACACATTATATATGTAGCGGCGTACTACTTGTATTAACGAATAAATAAACGATTTGCCGTGGATGAAAGTAAACTTTATAATTAATAAAAAAGAACAATGTTTTCGAAAAACAATACAGAGAATGACTCTCTGAAGTGACATAAAAAAATATAAAAATAAAAGAAATATTTTTTAAAATATATGGCAACCAGTGTTGCCCACATATATATATAATGTCCAGTCTAAACTCACAGGCTTGTCAGGTCGTGTGTTCCGGCTTAAGGAATAACTTATAATTATGTGACATATTTTTCTAATACATAGATGTAGATGTAGGGTAAGATATGTTTTGTAAAACCTTTTAAAGATAGATAGGATATGGAGCGTGACTGGAGGTCATCATTAAGGCAGGAAGAAAAGTCCACGTAAAATATTTATTTAAAAATCAAATCGGCCTCTATAATGCCATCTTTATTGCCGAAAGAGGTGGAAACGTAAATCAACTAAAAGAGCTCATATAGGGTGAGGCGATTCCAGCGAAGACAAACACTGACACAAGACTAAGTCTTGTCTGTCATAAGACTACTTTGTTTTCCACCTCTTTCGGCACTGAAGATGGCCTTATAAAGGTCGATAGCTGCTTTGATTTTTATATAAATATTTTACGTGGTGAGAGACTTTTCCTTCTACTTTAAAAAAAAAAAAAATTGGGGTAGGTTACTTATAAGTTTGGGTCAACAGACAAACCGAAAGCGTTTATTTAACCACGATGTGGTGCAATTAAACATCCATTAAAGGCAACAATTTACCATTTTACTTGTCACCATGAACTATATAAAAATTTTGCGTTCTTTACCATTTTTTTTTTACATCCATTTAAAGGCAACAAGGAAAACACATCGGCGGTTTGGAAGAAGACCGTCACAAAACTGGGTTTTTTAGAAAACCGTTTTTTTGTACCAAAACACTCCTTAGGAGTAGTATTTTTATGTAGAATATTGTCATATTTCAAGTACAAACACAGAATGCTAGATTAAGTGAAATGTCTGGCAGTAGAGGGGATTATATTAGTATTATGGTCGAAACTGTAACAAATCTGTGTTCAACTTGGCATCTAAGTGGAAACGTCACGTTTTTTTTTTATTAAACTGTCACAAATGTGCAACTTGCAGTCTTCATTATAAGGCAAGAAGATATTTATATCTCAATTTTGTTCAATAATGAACCAAATGCTTTTATCACTATTTAATCCATAAAATATTTATTAAATGAATTGATCAAAACGTCATATACATGATATTATGACAGTTTTGATAAAAAAAAAAAAAATGTATATTTTTTAAAAAATTAACCCTCTTGCATAAAATTGTATTAACATTTATGTTATTTTGGAAGTATGTATTTAGTTACATTATTATTATTAAACAGTTTTCCACTAAGAGTATCATGATGTTAGATATTATTACGGCATGAGGAGCAGGCTGCTGGAGGCTTTAATGGAATCGGCATATGCGTGTGGTTGTTATTAAAGAAACTACTTTACTAAAGAAAAAACTGAAACTGACAAAATTATAATTGCACTGGGAAACAAAAAAATCAAAATATAATATCAATTTATAATGTACATGTTTGCAGTTACAAATTTTCCTGCAATCAAATCTATAACACATACTCGTACATATATTAGTTACAGGGTGCACCCAAAATAAAGGGGATAGTGTCCATGTAAAAATAAAATGGGCTAACAAATCTGGACCTATATTCGTACCAGATCAATAAGTAACATTGATACGCAGAGCAGTTATTTTTAATTGCCATGACATTTTATTCCATTATTATTTCTTCATTCAATATATCCTACTTCTTTCTTTGTTTTTAAAGTGTAACAATCAACTTAAAAGATTGTGTGCTATGGAGTACAGGTTCATTCGGACAAACCTAAATTATGTCATTATATAAAAAAAAAAAAAGTTATATCATTTTTAAGGGTTCTAAAATAGTACTGAGTAAAAAGCTGTCAATTGATTTTCAGTATTATTACTTTTGTCATTATTTATTTAAGAAGAATTATGAGAAGCAAAAGAATATTTAATTCAAATTTACTTGTCTAAATACGATAGCCTTGTCACAAACAGTTCATTTATTTCAACACTGAATTCAATAAGTAATACTGAATAGAATTGTGCCTGATCTCGTTTTATTAAACATGCTTTATAGTTTATTTATGTTGTTGATTTTTTATAATTTTAGTAAATAAATTTTGTGAATTTATCAAATGTTTTACCAAATTATTATAAACCCTTATGTACTATTTGCAATTTGTTTATATCTTTTTTTTATGGAAAATCGTCACAAGTAGTGATTTTTAATGAACATTTTCCTAAAAATTAAGCACGTAGCTTAATACTTAAAAAATAGTAGTATGGCTAAGTTTTCTGAAGTATATAGAAGAAGTTAATATCATATCAAACAAATCAAACTAACTTAAGGTCAATAAATTTGACATGAAAAAATAGTCACTTTTTCTTTTGCTTCTCCTGTAAAATTTGAAAACCTTGTTTTGTGACAACTTATTTAATTTAATAATCAACTTATTATTTCGAACAGCATAACAATTTACCGTTTTACTTCTCACCATGCAAATTTTGCACCAATTATATTCAAATTTTGCGTTCTTAAACATTTTTTTCTCGTCATCTTGAGCTTGCTTCCATGAATAAAAACACTCTTGTTTAAGATTACTTATTTCCTCTTTCAGGTACATGATTTCGTTATAGGGTCTAGAAAAAAATTCCACTGTTTTAATTCTGAATAAGAAGGCAGAGTTAAGTCAAAAATGTCACTTACAAACTGTAACTTTCCGTTAATCGTTTAGTAAACTTTGTTAAAACATAGAGGTTAAATTATCAAGCTGAAGTTAATTATTTTAAAAACTGAATCTAAACTTTGTACCTTTAACAGTTCAAAATTCAGGCTTAAAAGTTTATTTGTGTCTATTCAGTAAGCGTTTTCTAAGTAAAAGTGCTTGCTCAAAGTTATCAAACTTCATTTTAATTTGCAATAAAGCTACCACTGCCAGAAAGACGCAAGTTGTTTATTTAAAAGACATTAGGGTTGATTACTACTAGCAAAATCATCCTATGTACGACATTTCAGTTCATAGTTTTGTAACTTTTCTGATTTTCACTGACATTATTTTAGATTACGATTACAATTTATGTGACCGAGGGGGAGTGCGCACAAGAAACATTTTGGAGGGGGGGGGGGTGGATACTAAAAATGTTGATTTTAACACCCCATCAATTATACATGTATTTATTTTGATGAGTAAAAATTACGTTTTCCACCCCTAAAATAGATCCCCTAGTCCCCCTAAACGGGCCAATATTGCTTCCAAGCTTACCGAGGTATTGTGTTCACTTTAAAGGACAAAAAATTGTATGTCTCCGATTTTAAAAATTCCAAATATTTCAAGACAGAAATCCGTTTCAGACATCAGGTAACATATTTAGTCTCGTGTCTGTCTGTCAGCATGTTTGTCTGTGGGTTTGTGAAACGTGTGCCGATAACTTGAGTAAAAGTAGACCGATTTTGATGAAATTTGGTAGACATATTCATTTCACCAATGCCTAGAACGTGTTATCCACAACGCTCACGTAAACGTGAACTTGGAATTTTAGGTCGGAAAAAAATCTAACTGAATCTATTCAATGAGACAAACACACAGCTATGAAGTGTTAAAGAACTAACTAATAGTACTAACTAACTACAGTACTGTTTCCTTTTGTTGAATATTAATTTCACATTAATGTTGATATAATATAACAATAAAGTACATTGTAGGATGCGAGGAAGTTATGTGCCACACTAATTGGCAGTCTATTTTTTATATAAGTACCCATCAGATGGTTGGGAAAAATTTTTAGTGAAATTATAAATAATATATATAAATGGTGATACACTTGTACAGCAATGTAAAGACAGTATTGAATAATAATATGTATATTTATTAAAGTAGTGGTGTTAAAGTTGATTAGTTGATGCCTTGTATATAGGAACAAGACCACACCTATACTTATTTCCTTGTTTATTTATTGTTTCCTTACTTCGCACATAAACTATCATACCAAACTGTTATATTAAACTATGATACCAAACTGTCATATTAAACTATCAGACCAAACTGTCATATTAAACTATCATACCAAACTGTCGTATTAAACTATCAGACCAAACTGTCATATTAAACTATCATACCAAACTGTTATATTAAACTATCATACCAAACTGTCATATTAAACTATCATACCAAACTATCATATTAGCTCACATTCTATCACTCGCTCCTATAGCATCAATTTTAGCCATAAAAATTTAAACAACTTGTTATAATTACTGATTCTCTCTATCCCTACTAATTTCTTTACAGCTTCCAAAAAATGTATCACGATCCCCCTCCCACCGTTCTCCTTGTTATTAATACAATAATATTTAAGATATTGTGAATTACAATTCTTTATATAAAATTTTTTTAGGAAATCAAATTATAACTAGGGATGAAATAAAAATATACTTTCAATCAATCACTTTTATTAGATATCATCTCAACCAAAAATTGTGTCAGCTGTTAACGCAATGGTCCATGCCAATCAGTACGCTTCACTCGATGATTGTTTTCAAATCCCTTAACTGGAGAAGATGGTTTTAATGGAAGGTCATCCTTCACTACAGCATCAGTGTCAATTCCTTTCCTAAAACATAAATAAATAAACAAAAGAGTTAATTTAACAATAATCTGGGGGCCCAACAGTGCCCCCGCCAAGTCGAGCACAGCCAAACCATCCTTTACTGGAACCAACTCACCGACACTACTCAATTTGGACCCCCCTCTATTATCCTATTGAAGATACTTAGATATATAAAATTAATTTTAATTTAAAGTTCATGACAAACTGTGCCAGATATAAAAAAAGTCACACTTCTAACCATATTAGTTCATAAGATATATGAGCCTAAAGTTTTGTTATTTTGTCAATGACTGACTGACTCACTCACTCATCATAATTCTAAGGCACTTCTAACAACCATGGAAACTTGAAATTTTGTGTATAGAGTAGACTTTATTGTAAAAATATTGGAAAAATTAAAAAAAAAATTAGTTCTTTGTCCTTTCAAGGCTAATAGAAAACCCGCTTACTCAAAATATTGTAATAAATTGTAAACAGCGCCACTGTCAGAGCTACCTAGTGAAAAACTTTAAAACTAAAAGTAATGTTGAGAACGTTCGTTGAGGTTGATTTGACAGTTATCTTATATTAAAACATATTTACTCCAGATAACATTATTTAGTTCAATTTTAACACCCACCGACGAAGAAGGTACATGAAAGATTTACAAGAACAAAGAAAGAAAAACGAAAAATTGTTTGGGGTAATGAAAATATATGTGAGTTTGCCAAGTTAAAACATGTTTTAAATTTAAACGTGAAGAGTGATTTGGGAAAGAGTATAGAGAGAGGAACAGACAAACATCATGTACTTGCACTGGATAAATTAGACCTAGTGGAACTTACTCGGACAGTGGGAGACTTGGCTAAACCTATGATCTCACAACTTTTTACGCGGAGCTTTTTACTCTAGTGTTTTTGTTGGGATTATAGATTTATATCTAAAACTATATGTACATATTATGAAGATATTTTATTGTATTAAATATTTATACAGGGTTAGTCAAAAGTGTCGAGACAACTCAATAACTTTTTAGTATAATGTTTACAGAAAAGCTAAACTCATGAAATGTTTACAAGGCTTAATAAGGTTTTTTTTAGGGTTTCATTTAAAATTTGTTGACTTATCCTCAAAATCCTCAACTTGAGTGTTGGGGTAAAGTTCATAGTAGTTACTGGTTTGTCAATAATTTAGCGACAACCTAATAACTTTGTATTGGGCAACTATTACCTTCCCTCCCAAAATTTTAGGATTTTGGGGATAGCTCAATAATTTTAAAAGGAAACCCATTGCAAGTAATGTCATTTTTTAAAAGTTTTGATAAAACAAATCAAAAAAGAAAAAAAAAATCATGGTGAACGAGAGGTACCTTTATCAATATTTTCCAAGATGGTGGCCAATTGACTAACTTTCTTTGCTAAATTTCGAATAGGATAGAAGTAGCAACGTCTAGCGCTATTCTTCAAATGACTCTTAAAACCTCAATTTAAATCAATACCTTCATTTTAAAGGTCTTGATTTAAAATGAGGTTAAATATATAGTGATTTAGTGATTTTTTAATGTAAACTCCTAAAGAGTTTATATTTAAAATTATCAAGCTACACCCAATATCATCAATTTCAAGGAGGGGGACAATGTTGCTCCATACACTAAAGTTAGATAATACTACTGGGAAAATAATAACTTTATTAAACTTAAGCTAGTTAAGAAACTTAAGCTTCAAAATTGATGGACTAAGATAACACTAGCTTGACAAGCTTGTGGCAAAATTCATAATATACATCTTTAATGTGGCACATTTTAATACGTCAGAATGGTTTCAATAACTTTTGATTTCATCACTTGGAATTTATCATGAGTCTACGATGATGAATCTACCTTACAAATTAACAACTTTATGATAACTTCAATGGAATAACAATGTACATATTTTATCACCCTTGAAGATAGACCTATACTATACTGGATCAAGAAGATCAGATATAGGGAGCAAGCGTGACACATAGGAACTGTTCCAACACCAGACAATACGTCACAAAGATGTTGGCTCGGCATTACGGCATCAGGGGCCCGACGATGCCCACCCAACTCTGGACCTATACTATACTGGATCAAGAAGATCAGATATAGGGATTGCGTGGCACATCCCTTGGTGTCTCACTAACACTAATTGTATACCTTATTGCAGTGTTGCGTAATCACGGTATTACATTATTGATGTGTTTTTGCCAGCCAAGCAAGAATGGCGGTGTGAGAGCACGCTCGTCTCTGATAATCCCTATATCTGATCTTCTTGATCCAGTGTAGTATAGGTCCAGAGTTGGGTGGGCATCGTCGGGCCCCTGATGAGTCGGACGCGACGAAACGATGCAGGACATGGCGTAATGCCGAGCCAACATCTTTTAGACGTATTGTCTGGTGTTGGAACAGTTCCTATGTGTCACGCTTGAGTGGCACATCCCTTGATGTCTCTCACTAACACTAATAGTATACCTTATTGCAGTGTTGCATAATCACGGTATTATATTGTTGATAAGGCAATGCTTTCCTCATGATAGGCATGAATATGCCCTGGAGAGGTGCGAAATATAGTCATGAAAAATATTGAATATTTTGTGAACTTATTCTTAATTTACCCTTAAACGACCCACAAGCAACAGGAGATATATAAATATAAATATTATTTTTCAGCTTACCCTGGTACTGGGGCTGCTGGACTATCATTCAGGACTTCACCATGATATCCTGTAAAGTAATAAATCATTATTTTATAACTATACATCACCATTCTTCGATTATTTAAAAAAATAATTTAAATGACTATTTTTTACTTTTGTTTTATTCAAGCATCTCCTTTTAAATTAAAATAAAGAACATTGTTACGTTTGTAATATTATTTATAATATTTTATATTATGCATGTTACTATATGATAGGGTACAATGTTATAAACTTATAATACGAGTATATATTTTAAATTTTTAAATATATTTATACACTAGGGATTAAAAAGCGTATTATAAATATCAATTACTAGTTTTCACCCTGCGCTCCGCCCGGGGCTCATGCTAGGTAATAGTGGCTATGTTTCCTATTATCATTTTGGTCTAGCAATTAAATGAAATTCCTAAATAGTTTTGTTTTCATTCAATTATTCGCTTTAACGAAAATATTTAATCAATTGAAATAATATTTCTTTGACTGTAGTGCCATTGTAAACTCTTCTTTATAAATATGTATATTTGTTGTTACCTGCAGAGATTGCCTGGACAGTGAGGGCAACACAGCACAGGAAGATGATCAGCTTGTTCACATATTGGTAGGGTAGGACTGGTCGATCAGCTGTTTGTTTAGTTGAATGATGAATATGGGCTCTAACTGCTCGTATTTATACTTAGTTTTCGCTTTATCAGCTCTTCATTATAAATCTAATTATTGGTCATTTCTAATCGGTTTGCTATCATCTACATCTAGAAAGCAAACAAACAAGAATTAATGTGATTTAAATTATATTCGAATTTAACGAAGATATTTTTAACTGAACTTTATGTTTTCGAGGTTGCTGAATCCGAATCTGAAGTCAAAGTTTTGGCTGTCGACCAGTTGCGCGATATCAGATAATTCAATATACTCCTATACGTACAGATTTTCCCGAAAAATGCACCTATAGTTCGGAAATATTTTGTTTTTAGGGGGTTTTCAACCCAATTTTTCGTATTACCATTTGATTTTTTATAAAAATCAGATGAGTGCTTTTAAAGATATTTATTTTTTTGTTTCGTAGGGTGTTGGACCGCTAAGGTCATAAACACTTAACTTAGATCATATTATGTATTTCATTCTTCAATTTGCTTCAGGAAAAAACATTTCAGACAGTGCTGTCTGGATTTCCGGATTTAGCCTGATTCTACCCTCAACCACACACGGTCCTAACATAATAATATTATTAGGTTCAGTTTGCGCTTGCTACTCTTTTAGTCAGCAGTACTGTTTAGTGTGTCTAAAAAAAAAAAATATATATATATATATTTGACTGGTTTAAATCGATTGGATCTGGAATTCAAAATGTTTAGACATTCGCCACTTTAATTCGAGGAATAAAGACTTCTAAAAACAAATAAGACAACAATAAAGACTTCTAAAAACAAACTATTAATCACTAGCATAAAAAATAGCATTTAAAAAAATTGTTAATGGTGAAATGGTGTTATCGTGCATCAGAATTTTTGTTGTGTTAATAAATTTCTGTTATTTTATTTATTTTTTTCCACGTGGTTTTAGGTTTTGTACAAAAAGAAACCTTATATAATAACGGCTCTGTCTGTCCGTCCGTCCGTTGGCTTGTTTCAATTCATAAACTACTATAGCTAGAAACATAAAATTTGGCACACTGGTGCATCTCGGCGTTTGATGCAACTGGACACATTTTGGAATTTCTACACTTAATATTTCCAAGATGGCGGCCAGGCCAATATGGCGGGTGACTAAAAAAACGTTTTTATTACCATGGCATGTTATACATCAATTTAAAGGTCTTGAAGTGTAGAAAAAGAATATGCAACTATTAAAATAACAGACGTTATATTTTCAAGATGGCGGCCAATATGGCGGGTGACTAAAAAAAAAGTTTTAGTTACCATGGCATGTTATACATCAATTTAAAGGTCTTAAAGTGTAGAAAAAGATATGCAACTATTACACCTGATAATTTTAACTAAGTCGTACAGAAACCGGCGATTATCGCCTCACGTACTTACGTGAAGCGCGCCTTACTTGTTTATTGTTTATTTCTTAAATTTATGTATGATTAAATTATAGTTACGTAATGATAATAACGTAATACTCGTATTCTAATTCTAATAGCAGGCAATCTTTTTCAAACGATTGTTTGGGATTAATGAAAACATTATGATTCGGCATTGGGGGATTAATTTAAAAATTATGATGCGACATTGGGGAATAATGAAAACATCATATTGCGGCATTAGGGATCAATGGAAAGGTAATTATTTTTGGATTTTATTAGGTTTATTGCTTTGACTAAAATATATTAAAAGACGACTTATTTTAATAGGATTCCTCGCATGAGTACCTTAGGTGAATAAGAAATTAAATAATATCTATATAAGTGCGAAAATTATAATTTCAGTTCTATTGACAGTAAAAGTAATATCTTTGGCCTTGAGTGAGTAAAGAAGATTATTTCATAAAGCCCTGTTGCTTCTCACATACCAGGTTTTCATCACTGAGAGAAAAAGGTCCTATTAATTTCCACTGGAGTTGGTTTCAATCGGATGTGACGTCAACCACAAGAGAGTAGAAGAAACTGCATTTCTCCGCAGGATTTTCGCTTTTCAGGGGGTGTTTGAAGAGGGAATGGAAGTGACATTATAACCCCTTGAGACGGGTAAGCCCGGGCTCAAGGGCATGAAAGTAATATATAGTGTGCCAATATAAAAGACCTTTTCCAAGGGCGTATAAGGGTGTCGCTTCAATTCCTTAGTCTCTTTCCTTTCTCCAATTTATACACACACACACACACACACAGAGACATATATAATATTAGTCTACATGTATTGGAAGACTAGAGGATATTTTCTTTTTTTTAACATTGTAACTTTAACGCTAAATAATTTTGGAACTATTTCGCCTACATCAACAAATGGTGTACTGATAGAAACTGCTGAACAAAAAGAAAAAAAAATGCAACAAGCCCGATCAAAATATATTGAATATTTCAAAAGTTATAGACAATTATATTTTTCGAATTGGTTATAGATATTTTTTCGTTATTAATTTTTACGTTTTTGGTAGTATTTATACTACGGAACATTTAATTTAAATTTTAATTTAAATCAAATTATAATTATTATTAACTACGGGAAACAATCAGAGAAAAACAAGCTCCAGCGCCGGGATTTGAACCACGGGCCTCTAAATCCCGGCGCTGGAGCTTGTTTTTCTCTGATTGTTTCCCGTAGTTAATAATAATTATAATTTGATTTAGATATTTTTTCGGTAAATATGTCATATATGACGAACTTTGTCTAAATAACTACAACGATAAAGGGATATTTAGTCTAACGTACATTGGGGCAAAGGAATATCACGCTTTAATATACAAAAGTGTAATATTTCTTTTGTCCCAATTTACATTAGACTAAACATCAAACATCCCTTTTTCTTAATAGATATTTAGTCAAAGTGGGAAAATCACACTTTGTGATCAGCAAACATTTCAAAAATTCCTAAAAATTTCCGATTACGCTGAAATATGCACTGCTATCCATTTTGAAAATACATATCGAATTTTGTATTTGAAACTTTATCGCTAAATAATTTTGCAACAATGTCGGCGATTGAGCTGAAATTTGCACTATAAATAAGACCAATTAAGTATCTGCCACCATTTTGGAATTATTTGGTAGAGAAAAATTCCGGAGACGTACCAGGTCCGATTTTTTTTTAAATGTGGAAAATCCAAATATTTTAATTGATTGACTAGTGTTTGCTCGGCGCGGCGTGCGTCGGTTCCCGTATGAAACGAGCTTTAGATTATGTATTAATAAAAATAGATAAAGGAAATAAGGAATCGTTTTTAGCGCATTCCAGAGAATTTGTTAAATATTAAAACACTTATTTACTTGGTTACCCAATTACCCACTTAAATCAACTTTTTTTGTTTAATATTATGGGAATAAATGCGGTTGTCTTATTAGCTTAGCAATAACAAATCATTTCGAGGTGAGTCGTCACCGTCGTTGGGCCGCTACTCGATTATATAAATAATAATAAGAAATGCAAAGCTATTTAATATATTTGTAGAAGTTGTATTTTCTGTTCAGTCCTTATAATATCTTTTACGAGTTGTCTTGAGAATTACTCCTTGCATTTTATTTTCCTTTTATTATTCCATTTTTTACTCTTAATATTTCTACAAGGATCTTTTTATAGGTTGTTGAACGAAGCTCTTCCATATCTAATATCTTAGGGTTATATAGAAACGAGCCCTTTTCACTGCCTAAGGGTTTGACTCTAGTACCTTCTTAACGCAATAAGGAGGGTCCTTCATAAACGAGCGTTGCATCGTAACCAACCCAGACTATGTCCTACATAACATCTACCCATATCTTCAAATAACTCAATCTTCCTACCATAACCGTACTCCACCCCCTCTATCATACACCATACTTACCGACGATTAACTTCACAAGATTTTTCTACCCTCTTATGATATAAAAAAAACCCATCCAATTCGAAGGAAATATCATTTTTTTCTTTTCAGAAGGGATGCGTTTTTTTTATTACTAAACCACAATATTTCCCGCAATTTTCCGCATATCTTCTCCTGCCTACTTTTTTTTACATGAAGACTAATATCGCATCATATATTTTATGAGTTCATATCTTATATCGTTTATAAACGTATAAAAAAATAATCTAATACCAAAAACAATTTTCTTCGCTGCTAACATTCTATTTGGCTCTTAACTTGTTTGTATTTAACATTTTCCTCTGACATTAATAAACATATAATATTAGTTTGCAATTTAAAAAATAATAATGTCTTTTAGATATTTTAGTTGGATGAATTCAAAGGCCAAAGCTATTGTAATAACAAAAAAAAATACTACTCCACTTCCAGGCAGTCACCACGTTGAATCTTAAATATTTCAATAAAAATTAGGTTTTGTTTTTAGTAGATCGTCGAATTCAAGAATAAATATAAATTTTCCCTTGAAATCATACACATACTCGGTCCTAGACAACTCACTATAACTTTCTCGTACACGATTTTATAATTACTTAGCCCAGAGTTTCCATTTATTAATTTTAGAGTTTTCCTAGATACATTTAATTATTATTGGATAATTTTATCCAATAATTTAATCAAAATTTATCATAAAAATAACTTCTCCTCGGTGAGAACCCGGCCTCTCTTCATCTGCAATAAAAGCTATTGTCAGGAACCAGATTTTTCCCGGGAAAACGGCTTATATAGTTAGATTCGTATTTAAATAAACTTCTTTTTTTTAAAATAAAAATCGTCGGAACCGTTTTAAGATTTTTCCCCGTTTTTTAGGGGGATAGCGTCCCCAAATTTGGAGCTAAAATTTATTTCCCGATTTCACTCCGGAGTATGATTTTTCTGAGCATGATGTGTGCCAAAATCGGTTCAGTAGTTTAGGCTTCACGCGTCTGCACAGACGACTGGTAGACATTTTTTAAAAAAAACACTTATTAGGACTCAGGGGACCTCAAAATGTGTAAATCCATCAAAATCACAAAATCGAATTTTAGGCTTTCACAAATACTGACTTTATATGAGAGAGTAAAAACAAAATACCATAAAAAAATCGGGTAAAGGGTTCCTCGGAACTTTCCCTCATTTCAGAGTCAACTCTATATTTGGTCAAATAGTTACGCCTTACGCCAGTATTTCAAATTTCAATTTTTTATCTTAAACGAGATATGAACCAAAGAGCAACGGACGGACTGACATCACCCTCGGCATAAGGGTTACGAGAAGGATCTACGAGACCCTTTCTTATTTTTAATAAATTGTTTGTATTGGGTTTGCTTTTATCTTATACTCTTAACTTCAATGAATTTTCTTGTCTTTTATAAAGGATTCGTTTCTATGATGTAGGGATTACGTCTTAACACCATTTCACAACCAGACGTATTATTTCTATTTCATTGATTTATTTTCTCTGTATTCTTTTATATTATTATTTTGTATTTTGGAAGATGTTGTAGAATACTAATATGAAAAAGATCATTCGCAGTCAAACATTTCAGAATTTTTTTCAATTTTCATCTATAATTTTTACTAATAGTTAAAAAAAAAAAAAAAAAAATTCCTTTTTTTTCAATTTGAATTTATTAACATGTTTATCACTCATTTTTTGTCTTTTTTTTTTACTACTCTGCTGACATATTTGAATTTGCCGATGTTATTTTTTTTTCTCTCGCTTCTTTCAAAGTCTTTTCTCTCGTATAATTTTCGTGTTTGAGGGCCCCTCGGGGCCAAGCGGGACAGTAAATTTTAAGTTAAATAGTTTTGCGTGAGTGGTTCTGGGATGTTGGGTTACTTCAAGGATTGGAGAAGGTTGCTTGCCCTGTAATTTAGCTGAAGATCCCGCCCCAGGCTCCAATCTTATGCCTTAACCCTCTCGCTGCCACCTTGTTAACTGCCCATCTCTTGAATAAACAAAGACTTTTTTTATTTTTTTATTTTATCTTCTTCTCAACACTGGCTCCTTGCTCCGTGGTTTTTAAAGGAAAAACTTGAACCTAAAAATATTTTTTTTTGGTACCATTATTATCCCCAGAGACTTAACTCAAAGAAGATGTATAATTAGGCGAGAATTCCAAAGTCTCTTAAACCTCGTCTTCCCCTCCCACCACCTCCCCCTCTACATATCTAATTAATTTAATGATCGGAAACCTCTACTATGCTGTCCGATCCACTAAAGTTTAAAGTACCAGATAACAGCTCTAATATTACTCTAAGACCTCCATCCTTTTTTTTCTTCCTTTCCAATCTTGTTTAAACCTTTCATCAAGTCTTTTTTTTAAATTGTGTTTATACAAAAACTACACACCCAAAACTTATACGGTCATTAAATTAAATTCGAATCTTCATTATCATGAATAATTATAATGATATTTAGTTGATAAATATGGATGTGTATAGCGATAAATGTAGCAGTTGGGTATAAAAGAACGCATGATATTAAAATCAGTTGAATTCTTAAAATGGATTTATTCATAAATAGAATTGAAGTAGGTGGCATCGGAATAATTTTAGAACTGATGATTAGATGGCATTATTGACCGATGATTTACCTGTATTTGAATTGAAATATTTATTTCTATTTTAACTTTAACATCCTGCTATTTATAACTTCATTTTACTTTCTCATATTAAGACAAAGTATTGTGATAGCGCGATGATCCAATTTTGAGATTTTTGTGGATTAACACGTTTTTAGGTCCCCCTGAGTCCAAAAAAGTGGGTTTTAAAAAAGTCTATCAGTCTGTCGTCTGTGCAAACTACTGGGCAAATTTTGATGACATTTGGCATACATGTTCAGAAAAATTATACCCCGTGGCAAAATCGAGAAATCAATTTTAGCTCCAAATTTGGGGGTGTTAACCTCAAAAACTCTGAATAAAAAAAGCGTGAAAAATAATATTTCTCGAAAAAGGTTCCGCCACTTATGATTAAATATTTTAAATTGTAGTACATTTAAAAGAAAATCTAGTGATATAAGCCGCTTTCCCGGGAAAAATCTAGTTCCTGATAAAAATACCTTCAAACGTGGATGGAGTGAGGCCAGGTTCGATTCCCCGCCGAGGAGGTTATTTTTATGATACATTTTGATAAACTTTTTAATAATAATTAGATGTACCGACGAATACCACAAAATGGAAAACACTGGGCTAAATAATTATAAACTCGTATATGAGAAAGTTTGGCTGATTTGTCTCAGAGCGTTTTTTTTTACTAATATTGCTGCGAAGAAGGATTGACTCAGATGGAAGTCAACTATCAACAGGGCTTAAATGAGTCCGATGAATCCTTCTTTTATGACTCGCTGTCTTGCCTGGTTTGCACTTATTAGTATATATAGATCTTATTATTTATTATATTTTTTTATTTTATATTTTTCACAATACTTTGTCTTAATATGAGAAAGTAAAATGAAGTTATAAATAGCAGGATGTTAAAGTTAAAATAATAAGATATTAGTATATTATTATATACCTCAGAGTGAACAATATGACCGCGGAAGCTTCCTCAATATTAAAGGGGCTAACAATTATACTCGTTACTCGTACGTGGATGTTAAAGGATAAAGTTTATATTCATTTTATTGATTTTCGCTTAGTCAATTTTTTTTTTTCTAATATTTTGAAAACTTTTAAAATTGTTATATTTTCAAAATATACGTTTAATATTGGTTATAAATATTTAATGGAATGAAAGGGAACAGTAACATCCCTAAAATAAATAAATAAATAAAACTCATCGACAAACTTTCTTACACTGTTGAAACCGTATTTAAATACCCGTAATAACTCATTTAATTGATTTAAAAAAAAAAAAAAAAAAAAAAAAAAAAATGGGAGGAACCACCTCTATATTTGGAGCTACAGCAAAAATTCATTTCTCGATTTCGCCTCAGGGTATGATTCTGCTAAACATGTATGCCAAATTTCGATAAAATCGGTCCAGTAGTTTAGGCTCCACTGGTCTGCTCAGGCGACAGACGACTTTTAAAACCCAGTTTTTTGGACTCAGAGGACGTCAAAACGTGTAAATCCATATAAATTAAATTTTTACGTGATCACAATACTTACTCTTTATTTTAGAACGTAAAAAAACTGTGTTATGGCTCCATTTCTTTGTAGAACAATATTGTAAAGTAATAGGTGGAAGATGGTGATGGGGTGTTAAAGAGTATCGGAGGTTCTAGAGATGCCAGAGCACTCTCTTATTAGAAAAAGGAAACAATGTAGTTCCAATCACCGCTACTAGAATGCACTTATCTCGATATTAAAAAATCCTTTGCTGCTCAATTTTTTATAGTTCTCTGCTATCCCATTCTATATATTTAGATTTGTGAATTAGTGGTGCTACCAACTTAACCATTAATAAGTTTTTGAAGATTTAAATATACATACTTCACATTAAGGTTCTACAATTAGTTTACACAACAGTAAATACAATTAAAAATCCAACTGACGATAAATTAGTAATGTAGGTGTATAATATAATGTCATGGTAGTCTTACCTTTATTTATTTATTTTTGTTTCTTTTTATACAGAGAAATTAAAATTAAATGATTTTCCTCTATTTGAAAACGCAATATGGCAAGGGAGAGGGTGGAAATATAAATGGTTGGTTCCTTCTAGGCTAATATAAGGGTGAAATAGTAGAAAAATCTAATTTAAATCTGCCCGGGAAATAGATCAGAGGTGAGCTCTGTGGCAGAATGTTGAAAAAGAGCTGATTTAAAGTAAATGAAGTCAGAGGAATATTGATAAAGTAAGGCATGATGAGCTTGGGTGTCTGAGCAGTTAAAGCCCTGTTACAAGCGTGTTATGGACGCTGAGACTTCTTAAAATGTATGGCTAGCAATGAGATGGTTCAGACGTGGCATTGAGCTGAGGCGGATTTAGTGGCACTGATAACTAAGGACACAGTGTCCAGCATCCTAAATGTGCTCCTAATTTAGGGTGATATCCTAAATTAGGGTGGTTAGTTAAGCACCTCCCTTCCACTATCTTCATTCAGACTTTAGCATCCCCCTTTTTCACGCACCAAACCTATCTTCACGAACTATTCGCTTAACATGCAACGCTTAATAAATTACAATTGCTTCAATGTTAGAACCACACTGCCTTATAATATAATATGGTAGATGGGAGCACACAAACTTAGCCTGTGACACATAACTACTTCATCATTTGTTCAATAAGTATCGGGGCTGATTTCTTTTCTGCCAGTGGAAAGAGGTGGACGATGGTCTCTATGGGCAGAATCAGTGATGGGGTTTATCATGTAAGCTAGGGGTCCCCCATCTCAGCTGCATTTGACCCTTTGGAGTGTGGAGATTGAGCCCAAAGTGAAAGTGTGTTTAGTGCTGCCATCGAGAGTCAAGATGCAGTGAACCATTGAGCAGCGTAGTTCCAAAAATTTTTTTGTAACACTGAACAGATCTGCTAAGGAATATTTGATTTTAGTACGTTGGGTACACCAAAAAAAGCTGCACTTTTTGATTGGAATATGCCACTTTGTGTGGACATAGTTGATGCCCAGAGGTAACTTTTCAGATAGGGAGCCACTTCAAAATCCGTGCAGGACACCAAAATGGCGGCCATTAAAGATGGCGGCCATTAGCCACCGTATGACGAACTAAATGTTTCTGTACCTCATCTCCTAATGGTCCGATTTCGAATTTCTTTTTTTTTGTTTTAAAGCTCTTTGGAAGGAGAAACTTTATTGTCCTTATACATTTATCTCTAATCTTAAAAGGTTGAGCACAATTTTCAAAAAATCAAATATTTTCAAATTTTTAGGAGTTCTCAAAATTGGTTTTTTGCGAATATCTCATTAAAGGTCACATTTACAGAAAAATCACATGAAATAAAATTTGTAGCCTCGGGAATTTCCTACAAAAAAGATATTATCACTTTCATTCATAGGAGTAACCAGTTTAGAGATATCTCGATTCAAAGAGTTTAACGAACAGTCTGCACTCCTGACCCTTCTATATAAAGGGTGTGGTAACAGTTCGGCAACGGCTAATTATCTCCGTTAATATTAAAGATATCAAACTGCGGTTTGTTGTAATCTTCATCATGCATCAAAAACTATTATTTTTTGTGGGTACCCATTTTCCCGCCATTTTGGTTGCCGCCATATTGGATTTAACTTTAAAATTTCAAATTGGAACCCCTATACTGTGATACATATTTGAAAAGGCCTTGAAAAAAGAAAACATTTGCCGCAAACCAGAGCTTTTTATCTTTTGCCGTTTCAAAATGGCGGCCAGTTGAAATTACAAAATTGACATTGTTGACATCATAGTTCACACCTGTCTTAAAACTCAGGACACAATGAACACCCCCGAAGATTGTTCTAGCAGTAGGAGCGAAACGTTGGGACGTAAACCCTTTGAGACACGGTCACCGCCGAAAGACTTAGAACTTCATTACAATTATAACCGCGTAAGTCTACGAACATTTTTGAACCTTGGCCTTTGAACAGGAGCATCGTGTATAGCATCCGGAGCAACTACATTTTACTAAATCCTTACATGCAGTCATAATAGAAAGAGTAGAAACACCGGTGGTCCACTCCCCATGGTCCGCTACCATGGTCCCCCTCCAATATTTCCATCAATGAGCATCTACGACTTTGCAGATTGCGACTTTTAGAAGTGAAGAGAAGCTTTCGAATACGATTGACTAAGATGTCTTCTGCGTCTTTGAAGTGAAGCAGAAAATTTGAAAAGTCTCGTCAGAAATAGACTGTTGATGTAGAGAGATAGCTTAGAAGGCTTCGGGAAATGATTTCCTCACTTTCCAGGCAGTCTATTTCCCTTTCATTGCAAATGATGATGTCACATCTGACCCAGTGAATGCATGGTATCCTCTCAGTGTAACAGCTTTATGCTCACCCATACAATCAAACATAGCATTAATGTTCATGTATCTCTGTCCCTTCCCAGCAATTAAGAGAATCCCCAACTCCTGAAGTCCCGCTGTTTTTAGAATTTGAAAGAAAGAGATTGTCAAAAACAACTACACCCTTATCTTGCATTAAAATAATAATTGTTTTGCTCCTTGCTCAACACTGTCTTTAGGTTCGAAAATCCTGCCGTCTGCTAAGTTTCATCCGGTAGAGATGAACGAATGATGTCATCAATCTCATTACATATGTCGAGTGCCCAATCCAACTCCAAAAACGCATGTCCTCCAAGTAACTTAAAGAATTCTGTCTTATTCTAATCGCAGCAGAGGAAGACATTCCAATTTTTTGGTAGCACAATTCCTTGTGCTATTTTTGGCGACTTTATCTCTCACACATTTTTTAATAAGTATCCCAAGACATGTGTATTCTGTATTCTGTTTGTGTTTGCATGAAATCTCTCAGGATCATTCAAAAGTCATTTTTTTAATTAACTATGCAGTATTCTCTAAATGTTCGTGATGTTTTGGGTGGAAGAGCTGCACCACAAGCCACAAAAGCTACATACACTATGCTAGTGCTACACCATCGTAAATGATTGTATCACAGAATCCTTCGGATTGTGGTGGAATAACGGCTTCTTCTAGGATTTCAAGAAGCTGAGATTTTTGACATGATCGAAGAACACCATTGCGAAGGAGGTGCACTGGCATTTTCGCATTTCAAAACTTCAAATGAAAAAAGTTCAAATCTAAGTTTCAGTTTGACTTACAACGAAAGCCCTAGAGAAAAGATCAACATCACTTCTTAAGTCAAAAATTGTTGGGGAGAAAACCTTTTTCGAGAAAAGCCAAAACACTTAATCCGATTCTGTATTACATTATTAAGGTGTAGAGATAAATGTATAAAGAAAAAAAGTTCATATCTCTTATAAGTAATACTATGTGGTACCATAATATTAAGAGAAGTATGTAGAGGTGTTA
>KZ652130.1:145475-157557 GCA_001010745.2 Gerris buenoi
ATAATAGTCCAGGAGATAGCGTGCAAAAAAGTGTCTGACTAACATCAAGCTAGAATTTTGTAAACAAGACAATCTTTTAGCGCCTTTTAAGAATATATGGTCGGCTAAGTTCGTCTGCGGGACATAGCTCGGCAATAGGCGTTTGAAAAAAACAAACCGGAGGAGAGCGGCCATGTCTCACCAATTATGGTGGACAATGTGATTTTCATGATCCTGAGTACAGAATTAGTTAGTAGACCAAAAATTAAGTTGATGTCAGTTTGTCCTTTGACAGGTGACCATGTAGATTTTTAGTAATATTTGAATAACTAACCTATCAAGTGTGAAAATATCATCGACTTGATTTTTAGTCTACTAACTAATTCTGCACTCTGGATCATGAAAATCATACTGTCCACCATAATTGGCAGGACATGGCCGCTCTCCACCATTTTGTTTTTTTCAAACGCCTACTGCCAAGCTATGTCCCGCAGACGAACTTAGCCGACCACATATTTTTAAAAGGCGCTAAAAGATTGACCTGTATACAAAATTCTAGCTTGATGTTAGTCAGACATTTTTTTGCACGCTATCTCCTGGACTAGGAGTGCAGACTGTTCGCTAAACTCTTTGAATCGAGATATCTCTAAACTGGTTACTCTTATGAATAAAAGTGATTATATCTTTTTTGTAGGAAATTTCCGAGGCTACAAAAATATTTCGTATAATTTTTCTGTAAATGTGACCTTTAATGAGATATTTGCAAAAAACCAATTTTGAGAACTCCTAAAATTTTGAAAATATTTGATTTTTTGAAAATTGTGCCCAACCTTTTAAGATTAGAGATAAATGTATAAAGACAATAAAGTTTCTCCTTTAAAAGAGCTTTAAAAAAAAAAGAAATTCGAAATTGGACCATTAGGAGATGAGGTACAGAAACATTTAGTTCGTCATACGGCGGCTAATGACCGCCATCTTTAATGGGCGCCATTTTGGTGTCCTGCACGGATTTTGAAGTGGCTCCCTATCTGAAAAGTTACCTCTGGGCATCAACTATGTCCACACAAAGTGGCATATTCCAATCAAAAAGTGCAGCTTTTTGGCTTATTTAGCCATGTACCCAACGTACTAATTTGACCCGTGGGGCTTACAAGGATAAAGCCATGTGTTTTTGAGTGGCAAAAAAAATGCAAAATGACCTGGAAGATTCTCCTCGATCAAGAAAAGCCCACAATCAAGAGAGATCGATGATCATGTCTTCTTTCAAGGTAAAAGTTGTGTTCCACGAAGAGTTGGTCCTTACTAGACACACAGTGCTCAAAAGTTTGAGAATTGGGGTTGCCGTATCACGACAGTTCATCCAGTCACACTTTGCTAATTGTGAGAGTGGCATTGGGCAAGCACAATGTATCTACGCTGCCCCAACCACACCACACACCAGATTTGACTCCCCCCCCCCCTGACTTTACTTTGTTCCCTCAGATAAGGAGGCTGGTTTACCTTAAACAGGCTATCGTGGTTATAACTTGGTGCGTAGGCTTCCGCGGGTAGACTCGTAATAAACAGCTTGGTTTTCCGGTGGAATCCGTGTCTCGAAGGGGATGAAGTCCGACGTATCGCTTCCACTACTGGAAGCATCTTCAGGGGTGTGGTGCATCGTGATGTTTACTTGAAGCAACAACAAGACACTCTTGTTGTTGCTTCAAGTAAACATCACGATGCACCACACAATTAAAAATAAATTTAATAAAGATTTAATTAAATTCTTCTGTCCCGAACACTTAGTTGAGTTAAGTAATACTTCACTTTTTAAATAACAATTTACTAACACTGGAAACATCCCCTACTCATTATTGTATGGGCCAAGTTTTTCATTTTACCCAGACCTTCTAAAAAAAGTCTCATTTTCAAAAGTCTCAAAGGGACGCCTTCATAAGCTTAAAGTAATGGGACTGTCTCGTTCAAAACCGGACGCATTACCACCCTATGCATAGTATGGGCTTCTGCTTCTGCTAATCACTTATAGCTCAGTTAGTTTCAATTGACCAAAAGTTGTTCTGAGACACTCTTGTTGTTGCTTCAAGTAAACATCACGATGCACCACACCCCTGAAGATGCTTCCAGTAGTGGAAGCGAAACGTCGGACTTCATCCCCTTCGAGAGGTGGATTCCACCGGANTGTTGCTTCAAGTAAACATCACGATGCACCACACCCCTGAAGATGCTTCCAGTAGTGGAAGCGAAACGTCGGACTTCATCCCCTTCGAGAGGTGGATTCCACCGGAAAACCAAGCTGTTTATCGTGGTTATAACCTGAAGAGAGCCAAAAATAATAGATTTTATAGTGTTAAAAAATTATAAATAAAACTTCAGAAAATAAAGGGTTCAAAAACTACACAAGAAAATTAAATAGTGAAATGTTTTTAAATATATTATATTTAATTTACAATCAATATTGCACTTAGGATTTATGTGTATATTTATACATTGAAAAGTAAAAGAAATAAATAAATATAAATATAATTCAATTCTCAAATTATTTGTGCTCAGCTAACGAAAAACTAAATAATAAAAAATTTATTTTACAACAGAAATACTGTACACAAATTAAAAATACATTTTACCATACAATATTTAATTTAACAATATTGATGTTTATTGCATTTAGAATAGTTTTAAATAAATAACTTAATATTTAAATTAATATATCTATAAAGTGTTTATTATGTATATATTTTTTTTTATATATAACACATTATAGATGGCTCTTTGGTAAATAATTATTATTTTCACTTTTATTTTTACACTTCTAAGAGTGGTATAAATATATAATTCTTGATTTAAATTATTTAAAAGTAGGCTTTAGGCTCCATGAAATCAATGGTTAATATTTGAAAGATAAATATCAATAATTTAATAACTCTTGCTCAATAATTAGAGCTATTTGAGCAGTTGAAATAGAAAGTTTTAGTTAAAGACGAAATATATATAGAGTAGCAAAATTCACTGGTCATTTATTTGTGAAAACTCTATTTAAAATAAGTATTATTATAAATAATCTATTGCTTCACCTAATGTCCACCTGTACTTTTTCACTTAAGTAATAAAAAAGAAAAAAAAACTAGCCTTTTATGAACAATAATAATAATAATAATGCTTTGATGTTTTATGAAGTAATATATTTATAAATTATTGTCCCATTATCTTTTTTATTAAAGATGGGTAAATGTCTCATATTTTAACCTTTAATTCTATGAAGCCTTAAGGAATGGATTTGATTTAAGAACTCAACTTCAAATTTTAGGTCTGGATATTTTAAATTGGAATGAAGCAATTAAGGCCCTCATATAGTTACAGTTGTTTATGAAATGTTCATTAATCGTTCACTTTAAGAACCAAGATTAGTCAAATAATGTTATTTATACTCATTAAAATTTCTTGTATTTATTTGAAGATGGTTATAGTTATAATATATAAATAAATTAAATTCTTGTTGAGTCTTCAGTAAAAGGTTTATCAGTCAAATTCAGGTTTATTTTGATTTAAAAATCATCTGGGCAGCTCTGCTGGTTGGTTCTCATGAAGAAAGCCCTGCTTATGTTGTTCTTGTCAATAGCGCTGTAAGCGTTCTGCATTACCTCCAACATAGGCTGACGATTTCTGGTTAAAATCCAGGCGAATTCTAAAATAAAAATAATAAAAACATTTAATTAATTGGACTGCAATGCATAAGTGTTGTGCGGGTTTAAACTAAATATTAAAATTAAGTAATTAAATGCTATAAACTTTAACATTGGAAACTTACTCGTTTGACTTTAAATTTGTCTTTTTAAGTATTTCATTTTTAATCTTTGAAATAATTATTATTTTCACTTTTATTTTTACACTTCTAAGAGTGGTATAAATATATAATTCTTGATTTAAATTATTTAAAAGTAGGCTTTAGGCTCCATGAAATCAATGGTTAATATTTGAAAGATAAATATCAATAATTTAATAACTCTTGCTCAATAATTAGAGCTATTTGAGCAGTTGAAATAGAAAGTTTTAGTTAAAGACGAAATATATATAGAGTAGCAAAATTCACTGGTCATTTATTTGTGAAAACTCTATTTAAAATAAGTATTATTATAAATAATCTATTGCTTCACCTAATGTCCACCTGTACTTTTTCACTTAAGTAATAAAAAAGAAAAAAAAACTAGCCTTTTATGAACAATAATAATAATAATAATGCTTTGATGTTTTATGAAGTAATATATTTATAAATTATTGTCCCATTATCTTTTTTATTAAAGATGGGTAAATGTCTCATATTTTAACCTTTAATTCTATGAAGCCTTAAGGAATGGATTTGATTTAAGAACTCAACTTCAAATTTTAGGTCTGGATATTTTAAATTGGAATGAAGCAATTAAGGCCCTCATATAGTTACAGTTGTTTATGAAATGTTCATTAATCGTTCACTTTAAGAACCAAGATTAGTCAAATAATGTTATTTATACTCATTAAAATTTCTTGTATTTATTTGAAGATGGTTATAGTTATAATATATAAATAAATTAAATTCTTGTTGAGTCTTCAGTAAAAGGTTTATCAGTCAAATTCAGGTTTATTTTGATTTAAAAATCATCTGGGCAGCTCTGCTGGTTGGTTCTCATGAAGAAAGCCCTGCTTATGTTGTTCTTGTCAATAGCGCTGTAAGCGTTCTGCATTACCTCCAACATAGGCTGACGATTTCTGGTTAAAATCCAGGCGAATTCTAAAATAAAAATAATAAAAACATTTAATTAATTGGACTGCAATGCATAAGTGTTGTGCGGGTTTAAACTAAATATTAAAATTAAGTAATTAAATGCTATAAACTTTAACATTGGAAACTTACTCGTTTGACTTTAAATTTGTCTTTTTAAGTATTTCATTTTTAATCTTTGATAATACAAGGCTATACGGAAGAAGACAGTCCAGGGACGGTGTAAAAAATACTAGAGGTAGCAAGCTGGAAGAGTGCATGAATGAACTTGGACTTTTCTTAATTAATGGTAGATCAGTTAGTGACAGTAAAGGTTCTTTTACCTTCATAAATGCAAATGGAAAAAGCACTATAGATCTTGTGTGGGCTAATTTTGAAGGTTTGCCTAAAATAATAGATATGACAGTTGAAACGGATATTGTTGACTCTTATCACTTTCCCTGCATCCTTGAAATTGTTAGTGAGAGGCTGAACGACCCATATAAGGATTGTAATAAAAGTAGGCAGAATAGATGCGCAACTGTAAGGTTTAAATGGGAACAGAACTTGTTAGATAAATACCAATGCATGACAGAAAAGGAATTACCACTAATTGAGCAGGGTATGGCACCTGAATATATGTATAAAACACTCGTAGAAAAGATTGAAGGCACTCTTAAGAAACTTGGACTTGTAGATACAAAGTTGACAGGAAGGAAGCCTAGAGAAAATAACAAACCATGGTTTAACCTAGAGTGTTGTGAAGCAAAGAGAGAAGTAAAAATAATTGCTAGAAAAATAAATAGCAGAAGCGATGAGGGGACAATAAAGCTGTACCTGGAAAAGAAAAGACTTTACAAAAAATGTCAAAAAAGAGTTTTATAGAAAGGTTTGTGAATCGCTAAGTAATGTGAGAGATGCGGCATCCTTCTGGGGTATAGTGTCGAAATACAAAAAGCGAGCTGGTGACTATGGCTCAGAACTAACGGTAAAAACAGTTTATGACTTTATGTCTAAAACATACCCTCTACGAATAAAGGAACTCTGCAGCTATGCAGATGTTCAACATCCTTACCTCGACAACAATTTTACTATGGTAGAATTAAAAGCCGCCATCGGGCAATGTAAAAACAATAAAAGTCCCGGATTAGATCATATTCTGAATGAACATTTAAAACACCTTAATGATGCATCCTTAGAATTTATACTAAATTTATTTAACAAAATTATGACTTTGGAGAGCGTTCCACCCGACTGGGGTAAGGCAAATATGATTTTGATTTTTAAGAAAGGAAACCCAAAAAATCCTGAAAATTATAGGGGCATATCGCTCATTAACACTATTTCAAAAAATTTTACAAAACTCCTTAGCAATAGAATTATGACTTGGGCCGAAGAAAACAAACTTTTGATGGAAAACCAGAATGGGTTTAGGAAAGGTAGAGGATGTCGAGAAGGGATCTTCTCCTTGGCCGCAGTTATCGGAACCAAACTAAGAATGAAAAAACAAAGAGTCTATGTCTCCTTTATCGATTTCAAAAGGGCTTTTGACTCCCTTTCTCACAGTATTTTGTGGCGTAAGCTTTATGAAAATGGAGTAAGTCGTAAAATTATTACCATTTTAAAATCCTTATATGATGTCGCAGAAATTGTAGTCACAACTCCCGAGGGACTCACTCCTCCGATCAATCTAACGACAGGGGTAATGCAAGGAGATTCACTTAGTCCTATCTTATTCATCATATTTTTGAACGATATTGAATCATTTCTTAGAGATCGAGGATGCAGAGGTATAGCAATAGATGGCTCCAATGAACTGATGTCACTTGCTTACTGTGATGATTTTGGAATGCTGGCAGAGACACCTATCCAGGCACAGAGACAGCTCAACTGTTTGGCTCAGTACAGCAAAGAGAATGGTCTTATAGTTAATATTGAGAAATCAAAGGTTTTGGTTGTAAAAAGAAGTGGTAGACTTAAAAAGTCGGAAAAATTCTATTATAATACCGAAGTAATCGAAACTGTAAATACTTTTACTTATCTAGGCATCACCTTCTCTTCATCAGGACTATTTTTACAAGCAACTAAGGACCAAATCAAAAAGGCTATCGCAGCAATCAACAGTGTTAGGAATATCATGTGTAAGACAAAAGCAAATTTATTCGAAGCAAGAGAAAAACTGTTCAACTCTATTGTAGTCTCTACTCTGTTATATGGTTCTGAAGTTTGGGGACCAACCAACATCGAAATGCTTGAAAAAGTCTTGTGTTACTTCATCAAGTCGATCTATCACTGGCCAAGGTCTACACCAGGGTATATGATTAGACTAGAAACAGGAATGGAGCATATTGCTGTGTCAGTACTAAAAGCCCAATTGAATTGGTGGACAACCTTACTACAAATGGAAGAAAATAGAACACCAAAGCTTATATATAATAAATTATTGACTCTAGATCAAGCCCCGTCTAATAAGATTAAATATAACTGGGTGAGCCAACTCAAGGAGATTGTGTGCTCTCTAGGATTTAGTGAAGTATGGGAACATAATAATGCTGAGCAAGTCATTAAATACAATAAACAAATAATTTCATACTACAAAGAGAAACTCAACCAGGAGGATATAAGAAGAGCATATGATTCTAAATACAATGCTCTGTATAAATACATTAAAGTCGATGAGGGGACAGAAGAATATTTAACATGGGCAATCGATTTGACTAAACAAAGAGCTGTCAGCCAGGCTAGAGTGTGTTGGTCAAAGAAAGTTAGCTTTTATATCAAGGGAGATTCATATTCTTGGGACCCAGAAGACATTTGTTCTATTTGTGACTTGGGAACCGAGGAAAGTTTATCCCATTTCTTCACGGAGTGCCCAGTATATCATCACCCTAGAACCCAGTTCCTTGGCAAATATATAACAGGCAATGCTACACTTGAAACGTTGCTCAGAATCGATGGGAAACCAAAATTAAAAGACTTGTTTTATTTTTTGAGCTCAGCTCTGAAATTAAGATCATTTACGCGAAATGAATAATTCAATGTAACGGCCACTATATGTAGTTTGCTTAACGAATTGATTAACCTGTATAGTAAAGAAGCAAAGAGATAAATTGCTGAATTTATTTAAATACCTCTTTATGTAAGAATTTCTCTTATGATTTTTCTTATTTATTTTTTCCAGTTTACGAACTTTTCATTTAATGTCTAGAATGTTATTATTTTATTTTCTTACTTATTGTATAATTTTGAAATTGATTGGCATTACGGCCTTATATTTTGTAACCTCCCTGTAATGGGATTTTTTTTTATCCTTAATACAGTATTTATAATAAAAAAAATAAAAGTATTTCATTTTTAAAGTAAAGAATATTTGTTGAGTCTTATATGGATATTTTTAAAAACTAAGGCTTAAAAATAACAAATAAATATAATTTGCTTTGTTTAGATTTTTAAGTAAACATTTGGGTTATTAGGATGTCCCTTAAGTGGTATTTCTAAAAATTACCTTATATAATGATCCCACATATTGAGTTATAAGTAAAGCCACCAGAGTGTGTTTATGATCTGGCGTCCTTAATAGTTGAGACTATTCAGGCATCAGAGCTTTTCTGTTTATACTAACAAGTCTTCCGGTAAACAGACGCCTCAGCGTTATTTATATAGCTCACATAAAAGATCACGCCATACTCACTTTGGCAGTACATTGTAAAGAGGTATGATGTGTGAAGCGGCTGCAACTCTTTGCCATGGGACATATTTTACTAGCCCCACGGCAGAGAGTTGCAGTTATTTCACACATCATACCTCTGTACAATGCACTGCCGAAGTGAGTATGGCGTGATCCTTTTTGTGAGCTGTATAAATTAGAGTATCATGGCGAGGGATTGAACCCATGATCTCATGCTACCCATGATTCAATGATAGCTGAGCAGAAGTGGTATTTGTGTGGTATAATTTAATCCACACGGACACGCTGGCTCTCTTTTTTTGTTTTTGCAACATTTAAGAGAATGGTTAAATAAGTCAGAAATATTACGAATTCTCTTTCTCAATAATTCCTACTTAGACAATTCACTTCCAAATTAGGTTTTAATTTAGTTTTAATAGGAAATAAAAAGTAATATATTTAAATAAAGATACTTATGGTGACTCCTTTCATCTCAGTTCAAACACACAAATACAGAAATACACAGAATACATTGACATAAATCACTTATTTTGGAATGAAGAATGCTAGTTATTACTCTAGTACTCTTTATTGTCTTCTAAGATTGACTACAAATGTTATCGACTCAATTAGTGCATAAATTTGTATCTTAGTTTGAGCTAATAAAAAAAAGTATATAAAAAAGATAAATTGAATATGTTTAATTGCCTACTGATAATGTTGGTAAATTATTTATTAGAGTTAACATATCAATGTGTCTGAGCAATTTATTTTATTAAAGAATGAACAGTTATAAAAATGTAGAAAAATTAAAATGTGAAATAAATTTTTAATTGTTTGCACAACATATTATTTTGTCAAAGAAAGGTTTGAAGGGACTCACTCAAAAAGTAAAATTCAATTACAGGAGGTCAAACTTTTATCACTAACTTAATAATTCCACTAGTAATATAGATAAATTAAAATTACTCAATTATATCCGTTTTCTTAACCATCTAGTTATCTAGTAATCGATAATCAATCAAATGTTTAAACAACGTGTTTTACCTATAATTTTATATTGATGTAAATACCCACTGTAAAAGGCCAATAAATGGTTATATAAGTTTAAAATAGCTCTATGGGGAAATCAATTTAGCATTCTAATTTTTTTTTTTTCAATAATTATTATAATGGTCTTATAGACTTATAGCTTAGGAATATTGTGAAGGTCAAGATAATTTTAAGATTGAATTACATATATGAAGAAATATCAAAGAAAAAAAAAGTATAGATCTTCAAGAAGTGTCATAGAATAAATAATTACTTAGTTTAATATGTATTTTTCTATTAATAATATTTATAATAATATAGTTTACTACTATGCTATACAAACATTACTGATAAATTGTAAATAAAAGTAAAAAAATAAAATAAAAAAAAATATATATTTTTTTTATTAAGTTTAAGATTTATTCAGACATGGGATCTCTCACTCAGTATCCACCCACCATTGTGATCTATGGTATAATAGTAATGGGTAGCTATTTTAGGAAAGTGGTTTCCACCCAGCATTGTGATATAATGGGTATCTACTTTAGTAAAGTGGTGTCCACCCAGCATTGTGGTATAATGGGGTAGCTACTTTTGTGAAGTGTTCACTCAGTATTGTGATATAATAGGTAGCTAGCTACTTTAGTTAAGTGGTGTCCATCCAGTGATAAATGAAAATTATAGGCCCATGTCATAGCTTATAGTTGTACAAATGCTATGGCAGGGCTAAATCCATCATAGGCTGTTGAGCCATGAATTATAATTATAATTTTTTATCGTGTCAAAGTCTTACACATCATGCACACATAAGTGGGCCATAAAAAGTTTAGTTCAAAAAGGGTAATTGAAATAAAGGGAGTGTATTGCTATTGTAGCCCCAAGGGGAATTGGAAGGGGGGGGGGTCTGGACCCTTCCCCTGAAAACTTTTGGGAATTTTAGGGCAAAATATGCATTTTTAGACATGAATTATCAAAAAATTAAAGTAAGAAATAAAATTTTAGTCATTTATTCAAAATTAATAATAAATTTAATAAATATGTTATATAATAAATAATAAGTTGTTATCTGTCCCAACACTTAGCTTAGTTAAGTAATACCTCACAATAAATAACAATTTACTGAGATTAGAAACGTCTCCAACTCATTACGTATGGGCCAAATTTTTCATTTTTACCCAGACCTTCAGAAAAATGAGACATTTCGGAAACCAACACCTTCAGAAGCTTACAATTACGGGGCTGTCCCGTTCAAAACAGGACATATGGCCACCCTATGAATACTACGGACTTCCACTAAGAATGTGTGACCCATGATAATGTAGTTTTAATCACATATAGCTCAGTAAGTTTCAATTGACCAAATGTTGTTCTAAAATATTAGTGAATACACATTTAAGTTATTAATGAAACACCTCAAATTAATTTTTGACTATCAACCAATCAATTTCACTCTTTAACTTTTATTTAGCCTGAGTAAGTTCCTACAAAATCTCTTTTTAACATTTTTTACTTTGGTCTGACATTCTTAGACTTTCAATTTTTATTCCGCTAAGTTCTTTTTTCTGTGATATAATTCAATAAATAGAAAACCTATACTGAGAGACATGACATACTATAAGGCGTGGCAGGTATCCCAAAGCTCTTCAAACACAGTCAAATCAAAACAAAACAGCTTTATACAACTGTTTTTGTAACTGTATATTTTAAATGAATTCGATATTTCTATTCCTAGAGTGTAGAAGAAAGTGAAATTATACATATTTTACAAATTTTGTTATTTTCCTCTTTATTGTGAATTAAACAGAGAAAGAGAGAGAAAAATAAATATATTGTTTTATAGATAGTTTTGGTAAATTTCTTACAACATTTAGGTTTTTATTAAGAATTAATATTAATGTTCTTACCACCTAAGGTCTTTTATTTGTTTATTTTTATTTATTTATTTATAGAATTCAATAAATAGGATATCTAAAGCTGAAACATGATGTGCTATAACAAAATGCGTTGCAGGTATCCCAAATGTCTTATACAGACTGATTTTAAGTTTTATAAATTCACTAATGTTGAATTCTAAGTACCATATAATATCTTAATAATAATTTAAAAAACTAATTTCCAATGATGGGTAGGTTGTTTATAAAAACTTTTTTAATTCTTCATTTTTAAAAAAACAATTCCTGCTATGTTTCAACCCCACATTGGGTCATTATCAAGCTACAAACATAAAAAAAAATTACATATTAGTTAAACTTATATGTTGAACAACTATTTAACAAACTAAAAAAGCAAACTTATAACAGTTTAAACAATATCTAGTTATTCTATCACATATTTACAATTTCCACCAGTATTTTCAACCAAAAAAAAAAAATATATATATATATATATATTACAAGGTTCATGTGGGGGGGGGGGCCTATGAATTTTTGATTTAATTTTGTTTGCTCCAACTTATCAGGTTTTTGTTTGGTGATAGGGTTAATGTTTTTGTACCACAAATTTTTAATGATGTGATTGGGGAAAAAGTTATCTTTAAGTTTAGTGAAAATCTTAATACAGGTTTCATTCAGGTGGCATTTATCTGTAAGGGAAATGGCTCTCCTAATCAAGTTATTTGCACTATTCCGAATTTGATGGGATGGGTGGCAGGATCTAAAGTTGATAAACCTATT
>KZ652130.1:184447-227651 GCA_001010745.2 Gerris buenoi
TTTAAAAAAAAAAAAAAAAAAAAAAAAAAAAAAAAAAACACCTAACAATTCATTACTTGTCTTTAACTAAAAACATTTCTATCACAGCTATAATAATTAAAACATAAATAATGTAATACAAATTTTAATAATTGGTAACTACTTGACAACAAAATCGTTGACCCCCTCTTTATGGACACTAGATGCTAATACACATTATCTTCATATGACTAGTATAAAAATATATTGACTTAGGATGACTCTGAATTGAGTCGAAACTTTTCAACAAGAAATAAAAATGTTTCTTATTTGAGATTTTTCATTCTTCAGAACGATCACATAGCTTCCGTTACCTTCGGTAAGCTCGGAAGCAAAAATAAAAAAATCGGGTACGTGGTACCTCGGAACTTTTCCTCACTTCAGAGGCCACTAAAGTGGCCTCTCCTGCAGATTCGCAGCAGGAGGGAGCAGCATTGGACGTGGTCAGTACTTGGATGGGTGACCGTTCTAAACTAACTGATTTATTATCATTCTTTAAAAAAACCTTATTTTTAATACCTATATTTTATTTAATTATTTGAAATTTGGCGGTATTTTGACAATATAAACAAACTTTTACGTCATCAAAATCATCGCACTAATAAATAATTATACTCGCTTATAAATTTTAAACTTATAAATAAAATTTCATTGAGTTTTTTTTTTAATAATTGTTCCTTAATTTTTTCCGGTTCCAACGATATGCTATAAGTCAAAAACCTATATGTAATTTCAGTATTATTAACCGTCTAAGTTTAAAAATTCAAAAATTTATAACTTCAAAATGGCGGCCAATATCAAAATGAATTTTGGCGGGCTTGTTTGTCATACAGAGAGGTACATTTGTGCCAAATTTCAACTCAATCAGGACCATTTCCGATTTATTATTTTTTTTTTTTTAAATTTTTGCTGACTAAGCAAACTGGGTTCAAGATGGCGGAAAAAGTTGATTTTCCGGGCGGCACAACTACAGGTTAGGAATGATTTTTTCTGCCAAGTTTCAACTCTCTAGATTAAATACCTTGGGCGCTACGATGATAACACACATACACACATACACAGGTCATGCTGAAACCCACTCAGGAGGTCTTAAAAACACCTAAAACGGATAATTCCGTTGAAATCTCGAAAACAATTTTTTTGGTGAAAACAATAGGTTTTCCTACTTTTCCTACTATTAGTAGTGAGGAAAAGTAAAAATATGTATATAAAAGTTATTTCTTTATCATAATGATAACCGAACAATGCCAAGGTGGGTTTACTTACAATATTGACTCATTTCGTAAACCCTAATTTCCCCAAATTAAGCTTACTACCAATAATATAATCATATCTTCTAATCTCTTAAAAATATACTAAAAAAAAATAAAAATGACTAAGTGAAGTAAGCCATTAAGAAAAAAACAAAAAAAGAAAAAAAATGTTTTACCTTTCAAAAATTCTGTAAGAGAAGTATTGATCGTCTCGATTCACTTTTTATTAGCGTTGTTGTCTGATTACTCTTCAGTACTGAAATATCAAATCAGCTTGGATTCATATTTATACAGATATGAAGAATAAAGTACTTCTATTACATATTTACTGATAACGACTTGACAGAATAACTACCATCTAATTACATAATTGCTTTAGTGATAAAGCGTAAGGACTCTTGTTATACGATAGTCCATAGTTATTCATTACAATCCCCTATTATATAATGTAGTAAATTAATATTTTGTAAGACTAGTATGTTAGTTATTACAAAATTTATTTAGCATTCACTTTACACTTCTTCGAGATGTGAACATAATTTTAATTTTTTTTTAAAATGTCTAATATCTCTGGATTTTGAACCAGGTATGGCGTTGTTAGGACAGTGGTTTGAAGCTTGTTATTTAAGACAATTTTTCGATTAGTTATTTTGATTTTTTTCTAACCACCTCTAACTACAATATTCGTTTCTCTACATACTATATTTTTCTACATACTTAAAGATGTGTAGATTACGGAACATATTTATGTAAACTTATTTGCTTCAACGCACAGATCTCCCCCATTTCGAGAAGATTAAATTCTATTTAAGCGGCTCAAGTATTTTTATATTGAAGCCGTATATATCGTATATCCGTATCATCCTATGTGTTGACATAATATTAAACCTCTTCTTTAGCTTAAAAATAAATAAGTCAGTAAAATTACTTTTAGTTCATTATAATGGTTGTACTTTACAAAACTATTAATAAAATTCGAAGGGATTTACAATTTTTTTTCAGTTTATAAGGAAAACAGTGGCGTATAACTATGGGCCCACATTGCGGGAGGGCCCCGGTGCTAGGGAGCCCCCAAATCCAAAATAATATGAAATTACTATCCTTGTGCAAATGCCGATGGGGGCCCCTTTAGAGCATAATAAACATCTAACTAATCAAATCAGGGAGCTTTTGCTCATCGTTTTTTTGGTGAGAGCCCCAAAAAGTTCTTACGGAGGGCCCCCCAATGCCCACGCAATCACATGCAAGCTACGCCACTGCTGTCTTTATGTATTGTCTACATTTTTAGACAAATGTAACACTATACTCTTCACAAAATATGTAAATTTTATTTTTGACCTTTTTTTTAATAATTTCAATTTTTTTGTTTGCTTAGGCTCACAAAGTACTTCTTATTCTGAGCGTGTGGTGCTGCGTTCTTCTTATCGGTCTTCAGATGACCTGGTGCTTATCAGTAATGACAGCATCAGCGGCGACTCTACCCCCTGGAATGATCTTCATGATCACTTGCATCATAGTCATGTGCAGTATGGCAGCTAGGCTCGCCTTCGAACCACCCAGGAGGCCGCGTATCTCGAGGAAGTGTCGCTAGATGGCATCAGTGGCGAATTGACGAACTAACAATAAAGAAGTTAAGCTCGACTTAATGAGCTGAGTGAAATACCTACTGAAGGGAAATGGCGAATGAATTTAAATTTGAAGTCATAACTTAGTTAAAGTAAGACAGTAAATGATGAGTTTTTTTCTATGAATTTAAGTCATAAAGTGGTTAACGAAGAAAACCAAAGAATATATAAAAAATATTTATTAATTAATACTACATACTAGTAATTAATAAAAGTATGCCATTAATACCTTAGTTGATAAAATAGACAATCAGAAATTATGGTTATAAAATGAATACGGAGTTTGATCAGTGAAATGATTGTTAACAGCTAAAGATAAAAAGCATAATCATAAAAAATAACATGAAAAAAAAAANTACCCCATATTTCCCAGGTGATGAGCAAAATAAAAAAAAAAAAGCTCCCGGGGGGCTTTTTTCATGTTTTTGAGGGCAGTAAAAGACAAAAAACAGGTAATTTTCCACAAATATCCATGTTGCCGATATATCGAAAGATCAATATCGATATCGAAGTCCCAACCCTACATCAGATCAACCTCCCACCATTCTACCACTACCCCCACCATACAGAATCTAGGTGTCCTCTGTAAACCATCCTTGCCGTCTTATTTACTTTGAAAACAATCATTTTCATCAGCTGATTGAATTCTTTTATTATTATATTCATATATTGTATAGTTAAAAACAAGTATAAAGAAAATGTAAACAAACATCGAATAACATTTTTTTTCCGTGGTAGGCTGTGAAATAGCAACTTTAAAGCCTAGAAAACAGAGCTATAATCAATTTTTTTCATTACGTGGACTTAAAAAATCTTTATCTCCAGTAGGGTAAAAAAGTTATGATTTTGAATTAGTTTAGAGGGTCTAAAGCAGGTATTTTCATCCTTGAATCAAAAAGTAGGGAGAAAAAGTAAAAAGTAGGGCGAAAAATTAAAGTAGGGCGAAAAAGTAAAGATTGCAACTTAATTATTTTATAAATTGTAGAACATGAATGGTTAATGTAATGAAGTTGTTGTAATCAGGTTGGCGTCACTGCTTTTACGACCATGTTTATCTATGTTTATAACCTGCATCTAAGTAACCTTCTATTTGAGTTTAATTCCAATTCTTAGTTGTTTTTAATACTGAATCTCTTATATCTGCTATTAAAAGTGCTAATAATTATTGTTATTTATTAAAATAATAAATAAAAACTGTGCAATGAACGAAAATATGTATTTACTTCCTACAGGAGATAAAATATTGTCTGTACCTTGTGAGTAAAGTCCCATTATTCCCTTCGCGATAATTATCTCCCTTGGCTTCGCCTCGGGAGCTAATTAGCGTTATTCCCTTGGCTTTTTCGCTCAGGGAATAATGGCTTACTTTACTCCCTAGGTGCATAAATAACTATTTCATTACTCCTGGGAGTAAAGAAAAAAAATTTTACGTCCTAGGACGCAAACATTTTTCATTGCACTGTAAGCAGTTATCAAAACTTCCGTAGGAGCGCTAGTTTCTTAGTAATGTGGCTTCATAGTACGATTGAATTCCGCTAGATGTCAATGCGTTTTATTTATCTTTTCTTATAGTGTAATCTCTTTTTAAGCTTTCTTTTTTTTAATCTTAAGTTTAAACTAATATTTGTTATTATTATATTCATTATTGATTAATATTTAATGTTTTTTTATTGTCTCCTACCTCGGAAAAAATAGCGTATGCTACTCGACTGTGAAGTGTTTTTTCTTTACCTTGGCAATATTTCCTGTCTCGCTTCGATCGACAGTAAATGTAATTGCCGCGGTAAAGAAAAAACTCACTTCACAGCCTAACATAATATAATATTTTGTTATAAGGATAAAGATTAACAAATTGTTTTGTTTTTGCATAATAACATAAACTCACCTTGAACTCTAGATGTAAACAAACCTCCTTTCACTCGAATCTTTTTACATACGACCGACATTTGTGTGGGATTTCCACACCGGTACTTAGTTTTTGTAGACGATTCTTCTTACTGTTTTTCATTTTTCTATACTACATATATTTATAAATAATTACGCATCTAAAGGCCCCCATACACGGTCAAACATTTTGCGCAAACATCATGTTTGTGCAAACATTTTGACCATGTATGGGGCTGCTTGATGTATGCGCAAACATGATTTTTTAACTAAATTTCCCCGACATCAGGTTTGCGCAAACATTTTGCACAAAATGTTTGATCGTGTATGGGGCCTTAAAATAGAAAGTTTATACAGGGTGGTCCAAAAGTCACCTCTACCTCTTAACCTTTGATCGGTTTGAGATAAATTAATGAAATTTGGGGGATCTATACCATGCAAAGGGAAGTTTGTTTTCATGCAATCGCCCACTAGGGGCAACCACCCACTTTGCCCCCAAGCAATCCACTTCTACGCCGAAAAATAAAAATATTTTATACTATCTCCAATATTTTTACTATTTTCGGAAGGCTTATTTTGCTATTTTTGTCCCCCTACAGGGGGAAAAATATTGGCGATAGAAAAAAGAAGTTTCAAGTAAAAGTTTATTATTTTTCACCGTAGAATCCATAAATGCTATCAAAAATATATACTCTACACTAAAAACACCTAAAACGGGTAATGCCGTTGAAATCTCGAAAAATTTTTTTTGGTGAAAACAACACTTTTCCTACTCTAGGTAGTGAGGTAAAGTAATTATAATTTAACGGAAAGAGTATAACAAAAAATAACTAATAACAAAGCGTCCCATATAGGTATTCGTAGATCATGTGTGTGTAAGTACTGTGTTCAAGTACTGTGTGTAAGTACTGTGTTCAAGTACTGTGTTCAAATTACTTCTAGTTTTAGAAGCAAAACGTTTGAAATGGTCAACGTTTGAAATGGAAATGACCATTTATCTGAAAATCTAGATGTTGTTTAAAACCACCTGCCACTAAATCGTAGGAGCTAAATTATAAAACAGATGATTAAATCCAAATCGAATTTTTCTCGTAATGTTTCTATTATTAATAATGTTTTCCTTAATAGATAAATTAAAGGGTATAAAGTATCAAGATGTTTAAAAATAACATTTTTCGAGGAATATCACATGATGTGTGACCTGTTTATGCTATTTCCGTGTCTGTTTCCCACCCTATATCATGGGTTGTGTGGAGATTAGGGAATAATTTCAAACCCTTTTCAACCTCATGTGGGAGGAATAAAGGGTGTTCTCTTTCTAGATAAACCCAAAATTTATTTCTTAAATAGAATTTATTTCCAGAAACGTGATGTGGGATTTCCTCGTGTAGAGATTTTTTGATTTTCAAGTTTTCTTTTTTTCTAGTAACGTTAAAAAAGAACATTGAACTTTTCCATAAGTTCTAATGTTATTTACTTAACTAATGCATAAATTTAACATATCTTATGCTAAATTAAACGTTATATTTAATTATTATTATAATATGAATAAAATTATTATAATATGTTATGATTGATATTACCGCGTAACAAAAGTATTTTAATATCTACTCAAGTTAGTTTATAAACCTTACAAAGTTAAAACAATATACACCTATAATAATTATTATCAATAAGTCAAGCTGGTCATAAAATCTAAGTTTAGAGTCTAAGATAACACGCAGATAGTTGATGTCAGATTTTAATTTTATCACCTTTACAACTTCTTTCTTATTCAAGGATATTAGACTGGCATGCCTTGCAAAAGCTGTTTATTGCGTTTATTTTTTCGAAGTGTCAATAATATTCCTGAAAAAAAATTAATATTGAGATAAGCACATTAAACTACCGGTTTACTGAATTCATTTACTTAAGTACATCGTCATTCCCCAATATGGCGTTACTGCAGCAATCGTTTCCTTGGTGACTTATCAACTTAATGCTGCTTACTTAAAAGGACTTATTTCATAAGAACTTTCTTATGAACTTTCTAGGGTCATTAACTTAACTGTTACATAATTTACCTTAGTTACTCTCCGACTTACCTTTAGAATATAGATACTTAATATTTTTAGCCTACCACAAATTATTCCTTTGAAATGAACCTGTGCAATTAGCATTTCCTTTTAAGAAACAGAAAATGACTTAGATCCATACAAGGAGTCTGCTGTACCTAGAAAATATGATTATTCTGTAGTTACAAAGCAAGCTTGTTCAGGTTATGAGTATGAAACATATTTTGCAATTAGAAAAAATGTCTTATGTCTTAGATATATGCCTCAATATTATTATTATTTTTTTTTTTATGTATTTTGACTTAACCTGATTCAAGGCGGCATGTTTCAAATGGTTTGAAATGTATTATTTATTTTTTTAATCTTTCTACTTTAATTCTGGTTGACTTTATTAATAATCCCCACTGTCTGAGAGTTAGGTGTAAGTATTAGTTAGTTAAGCATCGGTTGAGAGGATTTAAATTACTTGGGTACTTAAAATAATAACCGTCCAGCTAAATTTGAAGCTCATAAATGCCCTTCTTATTTAAAAAGGGACGTAACTGCCTATGCCGTTTCTGGTGCAATTTTGGTTATGCTCCTTTGGTTTAGAGCAGGGATCTCCAAACTACGGACGGATCTCCAAACTACATATCCGGCCTGCTGCGCCACAAATGAAGTTAGCAAATAAACTTAAGAAATGCAAATTTATAAGTTCTTCGTAATCAAATTCCATTCCAACCATGAAAAGGCCAGCGCGAGTCTAATTCAGGTTTTATTTGGCCGGAATAGGAACATCTCAGATTATTGCCTGCCATTGTAAAGTCCTATGGCTTAGGGTTGCTTACTTCATCCGGCCCGCTTTAGACCATCTTATCCAGATTCGGCCCTTAAACCAAAATTATTGGAGACCCCTATTTTAAAGTTGAGGAATAATTCGAAAAATATGTATAAATGCTCCCTCCTTCGTGGCCAACCTTATATGTAATACATAACGATCTAAATTTTCCCTGCGTCCATATCCTAGCATTCTCTCGTCTCTCATTACAAGTCATTCAACCCCAATCTCATCCACCATCCTTATTATTTCGCCCAGAACCTATCCTCTCATATTCCTGGCAATCCCAGGCCACGCCTAAAGACCAAATGGTCCCGTCACCATCTTAAAGACTAATGCTACTGTAATCAAAATTATTGGATGACCACCACTGGGGTCACCAAATCTGAGTTGTAACTGTGCTGTAATTACCTAGTGAGTACCTAGTGAGATAAGCTGCTTGATATAATTAATTTTTATAGGTAGATGTGGCTAATATAAAGATTTTATAGTTGTGGTGAAAAAAAAAAAGTTTAACAATAAAAATTGCCTTGGTTGACTGTTATCCAGTGAAGTAGGTACATCTTTTTTATTGGCGTACTAAAATTTATTAACCAAGACTAGTAGTGTGTAGTTGTGTAGTTCTTTATTTAAATACAGCGAATCTATAATCTTTGAGAGACTATTATAGATTATGAGAATAATCTAACACTCGTATATACACACACATGGTGTCCCTAAATATCATGTACGTACGGAAAGGGGTAATTCTTTGACATATTTCATGACTAAAAATTTGTATAAACATAGGTCCGCAAACATTTCGATAACGATCCACAGGGGGTGTGGAAATTTCAGGATTATTTTTGTTTTTTCTTTATAAGAGTTTTAAAGTTTTTTTTTTTTTTTTTTTTTAAAAAAACCATGCTTTTAAAATGTTCTTATCAAATTTGGTTATTGATTTTTTCACAACTAAATTTTTTTAAACATTTTTTTTGTAGAATTTCATCGGAAATACATTACCTGTAAAAGGGTTTGCTTTCTAGGTAGTCGGAAAGTATATAACTATAAATTGTACTAGAACCGCTTAGTACTAGTACTATAGGACTTAACTATTACTACTACTGCTACTAATTGTACAGAAGTTAGTAATAATCTATCTAAATCAGTATTTAATGTTAGTTTTAATAATTTAATTACAAAACTATTTAAATACTTAGAGATTTAGCGCATTAAAGGTTTACAAATAACACAAAACTATTGTTTTCTCAATATTCCCTTTCATTTTAATTCACAGTAAGTCTTTTTATAATTTCAAAAACAAAAAATAAATAAAAAAAAACATACATAAAATAACTTAACAAAGTAGGCAGTTGTATTGAGCCTACCTATATAAAATTAATTATTGCCATTTTGTTTTAAATTAGGACCACTAGATTACTTATAGAAATTTCTCTTAATAAATAAATTACACATTAGGACCATTTGTTTTTAAATAACAATTATAAATTAAAACCTTATTATAAGCTCTATTAACGACTTAAGGATCATTATAAATAATCGCTTTTTAAAACAATTTACTATACATTATTTAATTCTATTTTTATAATTAAGAACTTATTATTTAATGACAAAGCCATTTTTTTTGTAATTCTAAGTAAAGTACTAGTTGTTAAAATTAAGATTTTTCTAAACCGAAATTAAAGCTTTTGACAATATTCTATCTTCTTTTGGGGGCTCAGAGTGTATTCAGGGATTCAGACTCATTTAGACTTTAGCAGGAACGACATTGACTTGTTCTTTGACAACAGGTACTTCTTTGTTCACTTCCTGCACCTTAACTTGATCTACAGCTGGCTTAGGTTCTACTACTGAGGCGTCCTTGACAGATTCCTTGACAGAGCCGGGAACAGCTTCTTTCGGAGGATCTGAGGGAATTGGGTCTCCAAGGGAACACTCTTCTTGGTCAGCCTTGACGAAGAAAGTTCTTGAGATCTTATGCTTGTCGAGAATTCCGTAAGACTTCTGAAGGATGGTGCCGGATGGAAGACGATCTCGAGTCATTACCCAGGCGCTCTCTACAATGAAATAGACGTTTCACATTAAATTTTTCTATTTGGACTAAATGTGTGTTAAATATAGTTAACTAACAGTTATTATAACATGAACTACAATCATTTTAAAGACAGAGAGTAAAGTGTGGCATAATATTCTCTAAATACGTAGAAGAATGAAATGCCAAAAAAGAACTAAAATGAGCACCTCATCTAACATTAAAGAAGGAGTTTTATTGACTTTATAGGACAGAAATATTATGTTCATGAAAAGAGCTCAGAAAAACTTGTGAACTTTGTATATCACAGACAGAAGCAAACTTAAGACAGATGATACACTTCATAAAATTAACTAATGAATCTTTAAAGAACATCCCTCGTCTTAACTGCCAAACAGAACAGAGGAAACGAGCTTTGGTATCTGCGCATGTCCAGTTTTAAGTGCGCCTGCGCATCTCAGTCTAAGGGCATGCGCAGAGACCAAATACTCAGCTCGTTTCCTCTGTTCGGTTCTGCAGTCTGGACGAGCCTTTAGAGAATTCACTAGAAAATCGTATTTGAAATCTGAATTATTCAAATTTAAGAAGAGTTTTTCCTGCAACATTTTTTACCTCACACTGGATTTGCTTATTGGATCTATTTAAATCAGATTCGAATAGATTTACCCCAAGGCTATTTGTACAAAATAATATCTAAGCTTTTCACCTTGATTACTGGATTATTTATTTAGTCTTAATTTGTTTTTGTTTTTTTATTCTAATGTACGAAATATGTAAATTTTCATAGATCTTCTTGGAAAAATATTTAAAACTACTTTAAAAACCAACGAATTTTTAATACATGTATTTCTTTTAATTACAGTTTAAATAGTTAAAAATATTTTTAGTAATTGTATGCCTTTGCATACGTAAAATCTTTTTGTTTTCGTAATCGGACTAGGGATCGAAAAAATGTCTAATCCCTATTGAAAACGTTGTTGATATTTTTTTAATTTTAGTTTATTACTTATACACATTATTCATTTTTATAATGACTAAAAATTTATTTTGTATTTTAGTTTTAATTTCTAAGTAGAACTGATTAAATAGAAAATCTACTTTCATTTAAATTTACATTCGTTTTAAATTTACACTAACTTTAATATAATTTATATAAATTTAATTTTTTAATAGCCACTATAGCTTTTTAAGATACACATTTGTAATACTATTGTTAAAAATTAGAGAATTATGAAAATTATTATTTTCCTTCTATAGTAGTTATATTTTCTCACGATGATTAATGACACACTTCTCATAAGAATCATTGTAGATAATTATTGTGACTGTCGAAATTGAATTTTTAAATTAATATTCCTTTTATCTATGTGTGTTTGAGTAACTAAAATATTGTAGACAATTACCTGTAATTTTAGCTTTCAATAATTCCTTAACTTCTTAGAATTAAATTTTCTTTTAAAGATATATAAAATGCAATTTATCTTTATCTAAATCCTACATTGCGTTATCTCTGGGACCAATTGCATTAGAACCTTGGAATTTGGAAATTATCTTCTTTTTATGATATGAACAACTTTTATGAAAATGCTTTCCAAAGGGCCATTTCCATTTTTAGTAGAAATAAAAGGTTTATTGAGACCACTGATCTTCTAAAGTTAATTCCTTAGGATATATTGAAAGGGGGGGATATAGATAAAAAAAAAACTGTTGACAATCTCTAGTGGTACGAGAATCCAGCTATGGTCTATTCAAATCAAACAAAGTGTATTGGTGCTCCGTAACTGTTAAAAAGGTATTCACCCCATTCTGAACTTCTTATAGGGTCCATTCTGCATGTATAGAGCCCATTCCTAACGTGGCAGAGCCAATTTTGAACGTTTAGAGCCCATTCTTAACGTTAAGAGTCCATTCTTGACGTAAAGAGCCCATTCCTAACCGATAGAGCCCACTCTTAACGTATTAGAGCTTATGGCGAACGTATAGAGCTCTTTATTAACGTATTTTAGCCCATTCTGAACGTAAAGAGCCAATTCTTAACGTATAGAGTCTATTATCTACGTAAATAGCTGCAACTGAACCCACTTGAAATCTAGGGCAGTGGTTCTTAACCGGGGGGGGCCTCGAAAAGTATTTAGGTACTATATATATTATACTTGGAGATTTTAAGGGGGCCGTGGTTACCAAAGGGTTAATAACCACTGGTCTAGGGTATGGGAAAAAACCTAACGAACAGCAGTTTTCATGGGGTTATCAAAAGTAGACCATTTTTCTAACTTAGAAGAAATCGTTGAAACTCCTCATCTATGAAGCCGGACTGGCCAGCTAGTAAATTATAATTTCCTTAAAAATATTTAAGGACAATTTTACAAATAATTTGGATATACTTACGGGAGTTGACAAGAGGACCTAAGCTGGAACAAGCCCATACAACAGAATAGGTGTCATAATCGGTATCCAGAATAGTGTAGACGGTTTCCATAGGCACTGCAATGTAAACTATATTATTAAACATTGTAAATAAAGTGTTATAATCAAGTTTTATTATATATCATTAATTTAAATTAAAACATTAATTTATGTAATTTATTAATTAACCCTTGGTTGCGGATCAAATTTTGTTGCGCTCTTCTTTAGACTGTTACTCCTCTTATAAAAAACAGAAGGTAGTAACAATCTACAGAAGGTGTACTGAATGTTCATCTTTAGACTGTTATTCCTCCTATAAAAACAGAAGTGTGATATTTCTTTGTCCCAAAGTACAGTGGACTAAACATCCCTCTGTCTTAATAGTTACTTGGAAAATAGAATATATAAATAATTTTATCCAATTATATTCTTAAAAAAGGAACATAGATGAGTAACAATGTAAAGAAGTACTTTTTTTATGCATTGAATATTGAGATATTGAAATCTGGTCACCTTAAAGATATAAACAGTAATTTAGGATTTCATACTTTAATTTATAGGTTATTTAATGGAAGAATATCGATTTATGCAATATTTAAATACAATTTATGTAAATATAATTGAATTATGACTCATAGTAAAAAATAAATTTATATTTAATTGGTTAAATAGAACAACAATATAAAAAGGTCATTAAATCTGTAAAATAAAAAGTATTATTTACGAGCTAGAATAAAAAAATTCTTTTATAATAGTTTGTCAAATATCAAATAAAAAAAGAGAAAAAGTGACCTTGTGGATTTGTTACACAAAACAAATCAAATTTGATCAGATTTAATTAAAAAACCGTATCACATCAAATATACAATATATAAATTGAATTTTTAATAATTGCACGATAAAAAGAATTTTTTATATAATACGTTTTCAAAGTTTCTGTCATAATCATAAATTTGAAACCCGTCAAAGTGAAGATTTTAAATATGGGACAAACAAATAAAATAACGCGGATTTTTTCCGAACTAAATTTCCATACAGCAAAATTTGCTGAAAACTAATTAAATTCTGCTGAAAGATTACTAAAAGTATTAAAATGTTGCATTGTCATCGAATTCTGAGCTACTCTAAAAGTTTAAAATGTCACGCTACTCGGGAAGTTAGTTAAAAATAGATTGCAAGATTTGTACTGGACAAACAAACAAACAAGAAAGCAAGCTAATAAAAGCGTAGTAAAAAAATTGTCATAATTATATTAAATAATTTATTATTTTATTACTAATTAATTTTTAGGTTTCCCCAAATATAAGCCTTTTAATAATTTTAGACGAAACACGAAACTACTAAAGTGGTAAAAATTGCTAGGATTTTTTTTTTTTTGTTTTAGGGGTATTATTATTAAATCTAATTATATTCGATTTATTTAGTAAAAATTGTGCATTTTGTATCTCAGTTAATTTTTTTTCTTATACTTTTCGAAATTGTTTTTAATTTAGTGGGTAATAATGTTTTTTTCCGGAGATTTATTACATCAAACAACAGACAGTAATATTATTTATTATGCTTTGTAATATCCATTAAAAAATAATTATATATAACCTTACTCAATTATATAATATTCAATTGTGATGTATTTGAAATCAGACAATGTAATTAAACATACGCGTGTTTTTGTTTACGCAAAATTTTAAATTGGTTTGAAATTCAATGATAAAACTAAAAATACTTACATGGCAGAGTGGAGTATTTAACTCTCAAACTAGAGGGCTCTCCAAGTTTAGGTACTTCTCTTATCTCTCCGTCAACCACTCGTTTGATACCAGTCCTGTGATAACAAAAACAATACAAATTTTAGTTTGTTTACAATATTAATAAACATTATATAACACACATTAGTACAGTTCATTGTTTCATTTATAACAGACTGTTACCTAATTCAATGGTAACTAATTTTTTTTCTCCCCCATCTTCGCATTTAAAATTTTGGTATTTCTTTCATAACACCTCTATCTCAACATAGAATAGGCATAATTATTTGAAGAAGAATTAGGGATTATGTAATAATGATTATTTTAGGCTATAATATCACAAAACAAATGAATGTTCTTCTTATAAATTATTTCAACTGTCTAGAAAGCTGAAACTTCCATAGATTATTTATTTCCGATAAATATGCAAATTTGTTTGAGTTTGTTTTTTTGTATATAAATTTCTTTAATGAATTATCAAATGAATATTAAAAGTGGTTTTGTCTGCTAATATAGAAATATTTGAAAGTAGTGCTGGGACAGTATCCTCGCCGTTTATTCCAGGCTTAAGCCCCAAACACTTTGTAAAATTGATAAGTTAACTTTTTAACTATAGGTTACATATATCAAAATTAATGTTATTATTTTGATTACTAATAAATTGCACGATAAAAAGAAATTTTTTATATACTTAGAATAATACTAAATATAGAAGGAGTGTCACTGATAACATTGAAACCAACTTTTGTTGTGATCATTATCCGCGTTCTAAAAATTCATTTTTGTAATTTGTGACGTCATAACTCTAAAATTATTTGCCTTCGGTTTTATAATTTAATTTTTTATTTAATTATAATTATTGATAGTCAGTTTAGTTTATTGTAATATTTTTTTTGTGTTTTATCTTATTTTAGCTTGAAATATGCTAAAAATAATGTTTATTATATCATGACGGGCGAGTTGAAAAAAATGACGTCAGAGTGAAACGTAAACAATAACCAATGGCAGGGCTTGTTTTCTTGACGTTTGTGAGCGGGCTTTGAATAGTTACTAAAGCGTGGCCAACCTTCTCCAGCTTAAATGAAAAAAAAGAGTGTTGTTTTGTTGGTCCCCTGGTCTAATGGACACAACCCCTCGGCGAAAGTTGGCTTCAGTCCCTTATCAGTAATTGCTTGTTGTTTTGATTCTATGCTCCTTCTATATATAGTATTATTCTATGTTTATATACTACGTTTTTAAATTTTCTGTCATAAATTTGAAACCTGTCAAAATGAAGATTGCAAATATGGGACGTGTCAAAACAAATAAAATAACTTGCGGATATTTTCCGAACTAACTTTCCGTACAGAAAAAAAAACTAAATAAATTCTTCTAAAGATGGCTAAAAGTATCGAAATAATGCATTGTCATCGTGTTCTGAGCTATTCTAAAAGTTTCAAATGTCTAGCTACTCAGAAAGTTAGTTAAAAATCGATTGCAAGATTTTTACTGGACAAACAAGCAAACAAGAAAGCAAGCTAATAATTTTTGATTGATAAATAACAAAACGTTAAAATAAAAAAAAAAAAAATAAAATAAAAAATAAAAAAATAAAAAATGATAATAAAAGCCTTTTAAAAAACCAACCATTATTCAACTGTTAATTACTTCAGGAATATACGAGTGGTAATTACTTTTATCAATTACTTGGACAATTACTTTTCATGTTAGGAAACAAAGATGTTCAAGAGGTTGAAAGCCAGGTCAAAAATTTGTTTTTCACTATGAAGAACGTTTGTTTTGTCCTGCTAGTAATTTTTATTAACATCACTGTTACATTTTATTTTGTGAATTTAACCGCATTACAATTTATAATAACTAATTAGACTAATTATAACCAAAAAAAATTATCTTTTATCGGTGTCTGAATTCGATTTAAGTTTACTTAAATGATTAAGGTTTTATTTAACTTTTGCAATGATTGTATTGTATGTTCGGGTTAAATCTTGTAACTGAATTTTAAAGCAGTTATCCTCAACTGATTGAATTGCAATGTTGCATACATGTTTAGGTTGGATGACAATGCATGGTTTGCTATGTAACGCCATTCTATATCCAATTTGGTCCAAGAATAGCGGACTAGTTATTTTTTGAACACGCCCACGCCCATGATATGGTTATCAAATAAAAGGGTTTGCTGAGAAGAATTCAAATAAAAGCTAGTTTCTATTTTTTTTTTTTTTTTTTTTTTTTTTTTTTAAGGGGAGTAACAATCTAAAAAAGTATCAGAATTATTAAGTTGTCATTTGATATTATATATTAGTGTTTTAAATTAGATATATTGTAATGAAATATAGAAATAATTGCAAGATAAAAAGAACTTTTTATATACTACGTTTTTTATGTACTACGTTTTTAAATTTTCTGTCATAAATTTGAAACCTGTCAAAATGAAGATTGAATATAAGGGACATATCAAAACAAATGTCAAGCTACACGGGAAGTTAGTTAAAACTCGATTGCAAGATTTGTACTGAACAAACAAACAAGAAAGCAAGCTAATAAAAACGTACTAAAATAACGTTGTTCGACTAAGATTTTGTTTTACAGTTTTTATTAAATGGCTTGATTTCTGAAAAATAATACATTATTATAATCACATTTTCTTTTCATAAATTGTACGAATTTCCCTAACAGGACTTTTTAAAATATCGTTGCGTAAAATTAAGTTACATTTTGTACTTTAGTTAATAGTTATTTTTTAAATGCTTTATTTTATAAACTTGATTATACACAGTAAAGCTGGGGGGTAAAATCTAAATAGCTCTCGTTCAAGCTAACTGTATTGTTTAAAAAATGTAGATTAAATTGATTTTTAAATACAATAAGAAAGTCAATGTATTTTATTATTTCCGTTTAANAATTATTATTAATACAGGGAGACAGACAGGGAAAAATAGACTCCAGCTCCGGGACTTGAACCACGTGCCACTACATTTCTAGTGTAGCGCTCTACCAACTAATTAAGTACTTTATAATTATAAGCGTTAATTCTCGGTCTATAGTTCGATTGTCATAAATATTGACTTGCTATACTTGAAGAAATATTGAAAGCTTGGATTCGGGACTAGTTATCGATTACGGCAGAGATAAATGTATTATTTAAATAGACCTTTTGTAAAGTAAATTTTACTTACAGCCTGTTGATGATTTCATTTGTTACAAGTACTCTTCCGTCAACAGCCTTGGTGTAGTCAGTTCTGGCACACCTGCTACCAGCTTCAAGTACCGTGAAGTACCTTTCTTGCTCGTACCATGTACCTAAGTACTGAAATACCAAAAATAAGTATGAAATACATTTAGTTATTAAGATGAGGTAACATATTGTGATAGAGGGAGCTCGAGCAAAGTGTGTCCTTTGGATAAAAATACACAAAGAGCATTATATTCTTTAAAAGATAGTCATCTATCGAAAATATATTACTATAAATAAAGGAGCTAAAGATGTAAGTATCGAGAATTGTAAAAAAAAATATACTATAATTTTGTAAAGACCTTTTTCTTAATACCAGGAGAGTTCTTAATCTGTTTAAATGTCCCAGTTGAAATGGAATTTCTTTTTTTTCATTGAGGTAAATTATCCAGTTTCCTTGAAGCCTTGTTCGCACTTGACAAGTATTTAGTCGGGTGGCGAGTATTCTATTTACTGAGCTAGTAGCAACTCACCAAAAATCGCTCATATTTGCACTTTACTAAACGGTCCAATACATTAGTAGCTGTAGCGTGATGGATAGGCAACGCGACAAAGTAAATAAGCTTATTGTTATGTCTATTTTAGAAAGCTGAAAAAGAAATTAGTATGCCAATAGCTAAAAAAAGTATGGATAAGAAAATGGATTTAGAATCCATTTAAAAATTAACTTAAGGATCAACTTATAGAATGAACATGTACGAGTGTACTGTACAATATGAAAGAATCAAGTAATTCGTCAAGTCTTTAAGAAAGGATGAATTAAGAAGTACTACTTCTCTTCTAAAATAATTTGCATTAGAAGATCCTAAAGAAAACTTCGGAACTTTGAGAATGACTGAAAATTGTTCTAATTTCCTTTTAATAAAAATGCAGTCACAAATTCAACGAAAAATAGAGTGAAATTAATCGAGTATTTAGTCAAGTAATTTAATAAGTGACTAAATTACTTGACTAAAATGTTGCCGTTCAAACACGTTTAGTCACTAATCTACTCACCACTCGACTAAATTACTTGCCAAGTGCGAACAAGGCTTAAGAGAGGTTAAACAAATATCAACCTTGGTGTATTAAACATGAAATCTATAGCTAAGATAATAGTTGAAAGTAAAGAGCTAAAAGTAGACTTTCATTGTAGCCTGAAGAACGAGAATAGAAAATATTCTGAGTTATGATACTCTGCATTACCGAAGAGTGGGCTTATATTCAATCTAATATTTATAAAAAGTTGTTTTATTGTTCTAAATTAAGCCAATATAACTGATATATGTTAAAAACTCTAATTGAATATAGAAAATTTGGATTATAAATTTTTTAAAAAAATACCTTATCCATGTCGAAGCCAGGCATGGGTCTCTTATCAGGGCACCATCCAAAAGAAGGTACTTGAGCTGTGGTTAGACCAACAAGAGCCACCAACAACCAACCCACGATCTGCTTCATTATCTGCAATAACAGAAAATAATTTGAGTCTTTACTAGAAATAAAAAAAGAGACTGATTTCTTAAATTATTGCACTTGTTTTGACTGGGATATTGTGGTACCACTTTATAATTATGAGTAGAGAGGTTAATACTAAGTACCACATCAATATTGTCAACCACAATTTTATATTTACGCGTTTCGCCATTTTATATCCTCTTCAGTGTTAAATATTACCATAGTAAAAGTAAAAACCATAGTAAGATTCAACAAGCTTTTTCTTTACAAGCTTTATGACTTAAATAAAGTAATAGTATAAAGTAGAGTAGACTAGGGCTGAAGAAGGATTAAGAAAGGATACTTCTTTAGATTGTTACTCCCCTATGTTGCATTAGCATATAAGTGACTGACTGAAGGGATATTTAGTAATCTAATATACTTTTGGACTAAGGAATATGAAACACCTGTTGTTATAAGGGGAGTAACAGACAGAAGAAGAACATTCTATACACATTCTTTAGATTGTTACGCCACTCGATTTTTATTATAAAGGTCGTAACAATAAAGTAGTGCCGAATTTCGGAACTAAAGGTAGGGGATATGAAATGGAGATACATTACGGAACCCGGTATAGCGTTAGGTCAGGTATGTTAACATTATTTTTCTCATCTGCTTCAATCTAAACAATAATTTCCTTTATTTTACTTCAACTAAATTATACCTTAAAACTAATATTCATTATTTTACAAAATTATTTGTCATAGGTTTTTCAAGGGCAGAGTTACGATTTCTTAATGCATAATTATTTAACTATTTTTTATTTAAATTTTGGAACGAAGTTCCTTATGGCACGTTCTGGATCCCAGAACGTGCCAGAACGTGTTTTTCGGGAGTAAATCCGAAAAAAACGACCAAAATCACCGCTACAAAATAACCGTCATAAAATCACCGTCACGCAAAATACGTCACGAAATCTACCGATGACAATAACTTGAGTAAACGTTCACCGAGTTAGTTAAAATTTTGTACACATGTTCATTTTACCAATGCCCAGGCTAAGTTCGTTGGACAACGTTATCCGCAACGCTCGCGTAAACATAAGCTTCAAAAATGTTAAGACGGGAAAAAGTGTTATTAAGGAAGCCTGTTACTTGACTTGTTTTGTTTATTTTTGTTATATATGTCAAATGTCACTTATATTTGCATTTAGCATTTTTTAACATATATACTCTTTAACTAGGTGAAAACACACGGTATAGAAAACTTGCGTATAGTTTTTACTATAGGTGTAGTAAACTAGCATACGTGTTCACATGAGTTCTAGGTAGTAGTTTTAGTCAGCTATACGTATAATTTACTATCCTTTAGTCGAATTATACGCTATACATACAGAAATATTACTATACAGAGGGGCCACACGAGAAGGAATCAAAACTATACAACAACAAGTATAGTTTTGATTCCTTCTCTGTATAGTAATATTTCTGTATCTATAGCGTATAATTTGACTATAGGATAGTAAATTATACGTATAGCTGACTAAAACTAGAGCTCATGTGGTCAATAAAGCTAGTTTACTATACCTATAGTAAAAACTATACGCTAATTTTCTACCCCGTGTGTTTTGACCTTTCTCATCATGATTAACTTTTTTCTTATATTCAATACATATTTATTGTGAGATGCTTCCTTTAATGATAAAAATAACACTTATCTTTTAATTTTGCCTTTACTCCGCTAGGTACAAACAGTTAGTTACTTTTGATTTTGTCTCTTTTCTAACTCCACCATGTATAAGTAGTTAGCAACGTATACGTACTTAGTAATGTGATTTTATCATTTATATTTAATGAAAAATGTAAGGAACTTCCTACCGGGTGTCCCGCGACACCACACATATTTTTAAAAAAAAAAAAAAATGAATAAAAGGAACAACTTATAGAATGAACATGTATACAACATGAAAAGGTCAATTAATCTTTAAATGTTTTTTTTGTTTTAGTAATTTAATTTATTTTAAAAGCGCGTTTCAAATTTAATTGTAATATATTTAAAATAAATTTCAAGAAAGATAGGAACAAGTAATCTTGAAACTTTTTATTTAGTAAACATCTGAAGACTTTTTAAAGTCTTTAAATACTTGACCTGTTGTCTCTTTTTAATAACATATACATTATAATAATGTATGAGAGAGTAAGGTATATAAGAAGTTATATATAAGAAGTTTATATTTCCTTTGTATTAGGTTTTTTTTTTTTAGTAATAAAAAAAAGGTAAACAAGGAGTAACTTGAACTGTTCTTCTTATTTATATTCCTGACCACTTTTTTATAAATCCAGGTCATTCAAGAAACAAGTTCCTTTCATTAAAAGAACAAGTCAATGAACTTAACTAACCAATCAAACTTGTCCTTCTTTTTAATTATAAATAAAGTAAATAAAGGATAAAGGATACGGAATTATAAATGAAGATTTAAAAGAAAGACGTAATAAAAAACCAAGAGAAGAAAGACGTAATAAAAAACAAGAAAAGAAAGACAAGTTAACCGTTAATAAAGAAGATAATAACAGTGACGTCGAAAGATTACTTGTTATTAAAAGAGGTCCTACCTCCTGCGTCTGCATGGACCCGTTTTGGATCCTCGAATATTTAAAATTACCGTTAGGCATTCACTGAATACATTAATACATAAAACGTATTACCATAATACCTTTGTACATAATATATTGTTATACTCAACCTTTATGGGTATGATTATGCATTTAATGTTATATGCCTACTTAATTCTTGTTTTTTTTTTTTTTTTTTTTTTTTTAAATAATAAATGGTGATACGGTAAAATTATAATGTATTATAAAATTAATATTTTTTTTTATTGTTTACATTTTAAAAATTTAAGTTAACTGTTCTTCAGATATTCTTAGTTAAAAAAAAAATAGTATTATGATGACATTATATTTTGATGCAAGAATTACCTTACAAATATAATACAACCTTAATATAACCTACGAAATATTTATTTCTCATTTAAAAAAAAAAAATAATAATAATAATAAGCGACGATACGGTAAGATTATAATTTATTCAAAATTTAAGTGGATTATCTAAAAATAAGTATTGTGTTTACAGTTTTAAAATTTAAGTTAAATGTTCTTCAGATATTCTTCTTTGAAAAAAAAGATATCTTAAGGATTATGGTACTTCTTTAGATTGTTACTCCCTATGATTATTATAATATAAATGACTGACTTAATAACTTTTAAGACAAAAGACAAAGGGATGTTTAGCCCAATGTACTTAGGGACAAAGAAATATCACACTTCTGTTTTTATAAGGGGAGTAACAGTCTAAAGATGAACATTCAGTACACCTTCTGTAGATTGTTACTACCTTCTGTTTTTTATAAGAGGAGTAACAGTCTAAAGATGAACATTCAGTACACCTTCTGTAGATTGTTACTACCTTCTGTTTTTTATAAGAGGAGTAACAGTCTAAAGAAGAGCGCAACAAAATTTGATCCGCAACCAAGGGTTAATTAATAAATTACATTTTTTTTGGTTTTACAAGGGGAGTAACAATCTAAAAAAGTATCAGAATTATTAAGTTGTCATTTGATATTATATATTAGTGTTTTAAATTAGATATATTGTAATGAAATATNCTTTTAAGACAAAAGACAAAGGGATGTTTAGCCCAATGTACTTAGGGACAAAGAAATATCACACTTCTGTTTTTATAAGGGGAGTAACAGTCTAATGAAGAACATTCCTTACATCTTCTTTAGTTTTTTTTTTTTTTTGGTTTTACAAGGGGAGTAACAATCTAAAAAAGTATCAGAATTATTAAGTTGTCATTTGATATTATATATTAGTGTTTTAAATTAGATATATTGTAATGAAATATAGAAATAATTGCAAGATAAAAAGAACTTTTTATATACTACGTTTTTTATGTACTACGTTTTTAAATTTTCTGTCATAAATTTGAAACCTGTCAAAATGAAGATTGAATATAAGGGACATATCAAAACAAATGTCAAGCTACACGGGAAGTTAGTTAAAACTCGATTGCAAGATTTGTACTGAACAAACAAACAAGAAAGCAAGCTAATAAAAACGTACTAAAATAACGTTGTTCGACTAAGATTTTGTTTTACAGTTTTTATTAAATGGCTTGATTTCTGAAAAATAATACATTATTATAATCACATTTTCTTTTCATAAATTGTACGAATTTCCCTAACAGGACTTTTTAAAATATCGTTGCGTAAAATTAAGTTACATTTTGTACTTTAGTTAATAGTTATTTTTTAAATGCTTTATTTTATAAACTTGATTATACACAGTAAAGCTGGGGGGTAAAATCTAAATAGCTCTCGTTCAAGCTAACTGTATTGTTTAAAAAATGTAGATTAAATTGATTTTTAAATACAATAAGAAAGTCAATGTATTTTATTATTTCCGTTTAAGCTTATATTTCTTAATGTTATGTGACCTAGTTCAAAGAATAATATAGAATGCATTAAAGTTTATTACATATATTTTATGTTTTTTGTTTAATCTTACAGTTTTTAACAGTATCTGACTTAGTTCTTAGAGTAATACGTAATGTAATAAAGTTTATTCAATACATTTATTATTTGTCATTTAAGATCACAGTATTAAACAGCCTGTTGAGATAAGTGTGTCTTATGTATTACCATTAGTTATTATTATGTATTATATTAGAACTAAATTGAATTTATTTTGATACATTTTATGATTTGTAATCCATATAACTGTTCAATGATTTTTATTACTATTATATTTCTTTATTATTTGTAATACTTAATGAATTACAGTACTTAATATTAGGTACTGTAGTACCACCTTACAATAAGAAAGTCCCAACTTACTTATTGCAAATACTTTACATATAGGAGCGTCTTTGAAAATAATTTTAGATAAAAAAAATCTTTAAATGTTACAATAGGGAAATTAAGATACGAAATTTTATCGAAGTAAACTCCTACTTTAATACATCACTCAACGCTAATGCTACTATGAGTTAATAAGTACGATAATCCTTACAAGTATTAGTGTGACTTACTGTATTACCGTACTTACCTAATTTACTAAGGTTTTATTTTCTGTTCAGAACAGTACGAGTATAACCAGTAACGGCATTTAATAAGGATCTTTAGAAAAATCCGCCAAAAATTGCATTATTAGTATAAAGCGGGCTTTCTACCGCTATTATCAACTATAAATGTTGAATAGAAAACAAACCGTCTCTCCACGTAAATTGAAAAAAGAAAAATGTATGGCCAAAGCAACTTTCCATATATTTTCAGCCTTCAAAAGGCCATCATCAGTGCCTATTGCGGAAGAAAAAAGTGTCACGTCGATCAGTCGATTTCCGACATGAAGTAACTTAATGTAACTTTTTTTCTTCCCCATTAAGTACTGATGATGATGGCCTTTTAAAGGCTGAAAGCTGCTTTTGCAATAAAATTTGTTCAATTTACGTGGAAAGACGATTTGTGTTATTCCTTAAAATGGCCTCCTTAGACTCTCCCATATATCCAGTAACCCAATATATAGTTTATTTAAATACTGTTGTCAAATAATTTTGATGGCTTTTACTTCGAATTCGGCTTGATTTCAAATGGTTTAGTGTGATTATTGTGGTTATACCTTTATCATTTCCTAAATTTATAAAGCTTTCATAAACCAAAACTGCAGAGACAAAAAGTGTGGAATTTTGGAATCGCACTATTAAGCAAAGGATTTTTATAATAAAAAGAACAAGTATGTACAATTTTTGTAATAGTCCAAGCAAAATATTATCTAATTTAAATTATTTTATTGGAAGCAATAGAAATTATGTTTTGTAGTAAGATCTAAATTGATGCTAAGGCCTATTAGTTTAGGCTGTCCAGTCGCATCTGATAGACTGACTGGAATACCCATGATCTCAATTTTAGGTGCATTTGAGTTTACTAATCTTGAGCCTGTATGCGGAATCCTAAATTCTTCCTATTTCCTAAAAGAGATGATCAAAATAAACATAATTCATCTATATTTATTTAAATAATATAATTATTGACGACAAAGCTGAATAATAATATAATTGTTTTATTTAATAGAAATTAAAGAATAAATCTTCTAGAATTATTAATTATAATAAATTTATTATTAAAGCGTGGACTAGGATGAGGATAGTACATCAATTAAAACTAGCAAATATAATGAATAAAGTTCGGTTCCATTTTCCTATTATTATATAGAGTTTTGATTACTATACTCACTGGAAATCACCAGTAAAAAAATAATCGAAAAATCCCGTCAAGTACTTGCCTGCAGTAAGCTACTAAAAGGGTTTCTTTGGTCATAAACGCATTCATATATCCTACATTATTTTATTTATTTTTATTTTATTTCTAAATAATTATAATTTATATTATAATAAGTTTTTATATATAAGTAGAATTAAATATAAAATCATAAATGAGGTTTAGCTCAATAACCAAGCAACTTCTTCACACAAAATTAGGTAATTGTATTTGAAACAATTTTACCGGATTTGGCTGTTCTAATGTATCCTTCCTCAAATAATCTATACAAAAAAAAGTAACAGACTTGAACTTATAGATATACAATAAGGTAACATTAGATTGTGAAAAAAAATTGAAAATAATAATTAAATTAATTAAAATTTTATTATTACAATTTAATGTTTACTTTATTTTATAGCTATAAGTTTGTGTGTAGATTATCTGAAGAAGGCTGCATTTGAACAGCCGCAACCGGTAAAATTGTTTCAAATACAATTATTACTTTTGTGTGAAGACGTTGTTTGGATATTGAACTACACTTCTTTTATGATGAGCCGCTATCACAACACTGGAGAAATACACAGCCGAGGAAAATGAAAAATTGATCATAGTTAATTCTAGGTAAAGGATGGTATATTAAAGTGGGTTAATATGTTTTTGTAATTAAGAGTACTTACGATAGTAAGAAAGTTGCTTGCCGAGTTCTAAGTCCGTGCCTATACAGGATCTCTTTGGATAACGTGTGCTGCGTCTAGTGAGGACGGCACGAAGAGGCCTGGAAGCCACCCTCCTCTCTTATATAGGTCGGCTCAGGATGGATCCAGGAGGTTGCCTGGGAGGGGATGGATATGCCCTATGTCGGCCGCAGTGGAAACCAGTGAAGCAGCGGTACTTAGGACTCAGGTTCAGGTGCAACCAGGTAGGGGAAGAAACACCAAGAACCCAGCAGAACTTGGGTCTCGAGGTCGTCGAACTCTCGGCTGAAGGAGTGTTTGTATCGACCATCATCGTCCTGAGATATATCTTATAAAACTCAACTCCTTCCTCGAGGGGAGTGGACCGTTGAGGAATTTAATCTTTAAAAAAGGAAAGAAAACGAACATCAAAGACCGAGAGAGAAAGAGGGGAAGAGAGAAAAGGAAAAAAAGTGTTTTTGGTACCGTTAGGAAAATATCAAGTTGTCAAACAGTCATCTTTCGATCTAAATTATAATAATACTCTTTCCCATAATGTATAAAGAGAAGAATAAAATTATAACATTTACATGAGACAGTGAAGAAACAACGATAACTTAGTTGACCGTGATTCTTGTTCACTTTCGTAGGACCCATTTGCCGGTCAATGTTGGCAAAGTACTGTCACTTTCTTCTAGATAGACAACTACTTCTAACCCTCAAATTAGCAACCGTATCATAGACAAGCTGTTATAGATTGATTATAGAGTGTAGACTAGAATACAAATTAAAACTTTGAAACCTCTAAAGTGGCATCCATTCATGGAGAACTTAAAGGGTACTAACATCAACAAGCTTTACATAAGAACAAATCACCACAATGTAAACCAAATTTAGTTCAATCCTATTTTTTCTTTGATAAGTCATTTCGATGGCTATAAGACCATTTTCTTAAATTTACTATGCACTTTTCAAAAGCTGCTCCAGAAATGAACTATTAGTGGTTACGTGTCTGTTCAATTTTGTTCCTAAATATGATTTGCCTCATTTAATCCGTCTTAGAATTAGTTTTAAAATTTTAATATAAAATTACATATACTTCACTTGCATGAACCAAATCGTCTATTTCTATTTACTAATTACTGCTTGCGTATTAGACATAGCCACTATATGGTGTGGTTGTTTTGTGTAGAGATGTTGCTCTTAATATGCTAACATTTAACACTGTCGTTTGTTAATTTTAATCTCAAATTGTGGTGATAATATTGTTGTGTTACTTCCTACTATCTCTAAGAATCGATACCACAAAATCTCAGTCAAAACAACCAATCATTCATTTAAGAAATTAGTCTCTATTTTATTTCTGTAACGACTGTTCATTTATTCTAGTGTTTTCTGTTGTTGCAGATAATGAAGCAGATCGTGGGTTGGTTGTTGGTGGCTCTTGTTGGTCTAACTACAGCTCAAATACCATCTTCTAAATAATGGTGCCCTGATAAGAGATTCATGCCTGGCTTCGACATGGATAAGGTAATTTTTGAAATTTATAATCCTAATTTTTTACACCGAAGAAAAATGTTTTTATATACTGTTATATTGGCTTAATTTAGGGTAATGAAACAACTTTTTATAAAAAATAAATTGAATATAATCTTACTCTTGGGTTATGCGAAGTATCATACCCTAGAATATTTTCCATTCTCGTTCTCGAGGCTACAATGAAAGTCTGCATTTAGCACTGTACTTTTAACTATCATCTTAGTCTCTTAGTCATATACATTTCGTGTGTAATACACAAAGGGTATTTTTTAACCTAAAAAATAACTTCTCCTCAGTGGGGAATCGAACCCGGCCCCATCTCCGTCAGCGTCTGAAGCTATATTTTCTCAGGAACTAGATGTTTTCTGGAAAAAAGGCTTCCATCAATAGATTCCTATTTAAATGGACTCTATTTTAGATTATTTTCATCAAAATCGACGGAGGCCATTCGAGAGATTTTTTTTTTTTTTCTCACGTTTTTTTCAGAGTTTTTGGGGATGGCGTCCCCAAATTCGGAGCTAAAATTAATGTCTCGATATCACCTTCACCTTGGAGTATGATTTTTCTAAACATGTATGACAAATTTAGTCAAATTCGGCCCAGTAGTTTAGGCTCTACGCGTCTGCAGTCTACATAGACAACAGACGACTGAATTTTTTAAAAACCTCACTCATTTGGAATTAGGGGACCTTAAAATGTCCATCAAAATCGAATTTTCTCACGATCACGATACTTTCTCGTTATATGAGAAAGTAAAAAGTGCTTGATCCGATAAATTTACTCAGAAATTAACTTAAATAAAAATACACTAGTTCAGAGAAAAATTTTAATTATTTTATCAACTGCTACTTGTATATAACAATGATAACTATAAAAAATAAGAAAGTTTCTCAGTCTAATTTTAAATATCAGGGATTCTCCAATTTGTATTGTGCACCTAATATCCTTAAATATCTATATCATAATCACATCTATATCTTATAATCTACTTAAATAGGGTGACTATATACATGATATTTAATTTCTTGATGGCTTAGATAGGGCTTACTGATTTCTGGCCAAAACCAACTTATTCATCTGCCAAGCATTTGATCTTATCACTTAAATGTTTTATCTTTTTCCTCGACCTAGAAATCTACTTGCTTCTTCTTTTGGAAGTAACTTAAGTTACTGCAGTAAATAAAACACTCACTTTTCTCATTTAAGGGCGAAATTTGATCCTAAGTGTTGCAAGGTCACGGCAGAAAATTAAAACCTCAACCCGACCTACATTAAAGGGAACATTAAAGTATTATACTTAACTGTGAAAATGCAAAACAGTCAAGAATATTTTGTGGTCTAAAAGTATGTGGGTCAAACATGAATAAATTATTTAATTTTTTTAAATATATGAAGTGAAATCCCAGTTATTTGGGCTTTTTAGGCTAATTTCAATAAGAAAATGCATATATGTATACATTAAAAACTCTATGTAACTATTTATATTGGTATAATGTCAGTGATTAAATTTGAGGAAAAATTAATTTTACAATCTAAAAGTAATTTATTTTTTGATACTTAATTCTTCGTTAATCTTCTTCAAAATTGTTTACCCATCTTTTATTATTTTAAATTATTTTATAACTAGCCGTTAGGCCCGTGGTAACGGGCAGAATAATAAATATGGTTGAGAAAAAGAGCTGAGAGATAATTAGTTATAATTAAAATAGATATTTAAAGAGATATTTACTGTTTAAATAGTAAGTTTTATGCAGTTATAATTAAAATAAAATTAAAATATTTAAATAGATATATTTACTGTTTAAATAGTAAGTTTTATGCAGTTATAATTAAAACATTTAAATAGGAAGTTTTGTGCTCCGTTATTCGTTACATAGGTATGGCGTAAATGGTTTAGTGTCTGCCTTACTCCAAGTAGCCCCGGGTTCGATCCCAGCGTATGGCACATCAATTTTTAACGTTATAAATCATTTAGAGGTGAGTCGTTGTTGTCGTAGTTGTCGTTGTTGGAACACTACTCGATTATATAAAAGATAATCGAAATATTGATTGCTCTTATACTCAATTTGTTTCTTCTTTCGTTCGTTCTATATGTCCTAATAATGACAAAGTCCCTTTGCACAATTACTAGTACAATTAACTAAAATGCCTTACCTATATCTTATAGGATCGAATCTAAATAATGTAGATCATCGAATTAAGATATTACCAATATTATATTTTAGTATTAAACTGTAGACAAGTTTGAGTGCTTTTATTAATTAATCTGTGAATTTAAATGGTACAAAAGTTTTTTTTTTGTTTTTTTTTTGCCAGGTTTCATATTGTTATTTTAAATTTAATTTTTGGTTCACTTAATGTTAAAATTCACTGTACTAGTTTTTATTATGTATAATAAAATAATATCTTATAATATTATATATAATATTATATCTTCTTTAGAAGAAGATATAATATTATATCTTCTTCTTTTATTCTGGGTCGATATAGGATATTATTTTAAATGAAATTTAGCGATTATTTCAAAATTTCTTAATTGATTATATTTTACCCCCTTCCTGGGCATAATCAAGCCTAAAAAAATTAGTAGAAAATAATTAATACATAACACTTGGTAATTTTACTATTAGTATATAGAAGTAAAGAATGTTAACTGTTTGAATTCTATGTTTTGACTGAATCAATTAATATTGTATAATAAAACTCCAAAATAAATGTCACTTTAAGCAAGTGTAAAAAAAAATATTAAAAATACTAAAAAAAAAATATTAAGTTGGCTTCGCCACAAGTATTTCTAAAATATTATTATTATAAATTTTACATTAAAATAAAAATTACTTTTACAAGCCACACTTTACCATGAATATTTTTTACTATTTTTTTGGTTTCGCCATTAATTTTATATTTTTTATTATATTGATTTATTTTGTGTACTTGATGTATTGCACAAACCTAAACTTGTATTAAATTTTCAATGTCATAGTGAACTTTCATGAATTTTCCGGTAAACACATGTCAACATATCCATAACATGTCCTTAAATATATAAAGTTTGGTTTAAAATTCCTATTGAAAGCATCTTCTGAGTTTTTGAACATTGTTTGTAATATAGCTTGACTCTAGTTATTAATTTTCATCTTTAGTTCTTGTAGTGTATCGATTTATGAAGATAACGGGACTACTTATAGACGTGAGGCTTACTACTACCACGTCCCTACTATAAAGTAGTCAATTAAAATCTGGTTTTAGTACACACCTTTATACACGACCTAAATGTACTCTTTAGTCAGCGGTACCTTATACAGAATTCTCCCTCACTGCTATATCATGCTATACTAGCAGTTATCAGGTGTTTCGTAAGTACTATAGGTAAATTAAGCATGTTTAGTATAATTGCTTCATAAAAGTAATGTATTAAATGATTGCGTTATTAGTGTTAGTTGTCAATATATTTCACTATGCATAAATAATTTTAATAAGTAGATCGGTTTCAAGTCTAATACCCTACTTGTACAATAGGGGCGTTTTACCAACACAGTACGTTTCCGCTAACAAGAAAAAGTTACAACAATGTTTTGACGTGTATTCTATCGATAACACTGTTTGTTGTCATAACCGATGACACAGTTAATACCAATAATACTTTGAAAGTTTTAAAATTACCCTACACTATTCTTAAAATTAGTATTGTTTTTTGACAGCGCGGGAAATTAGAGAAGGAGTCAATGAGAGCGCTGGATTTTGAATTTTAGAAGGTCGGGCCAACTAGGCAAATAAAAATGTCTCTAGTGGAGGGGTAACCGTTCAATCCGTCTCTAAAGGGTAACCGTTCCAAGAGACTTTATAACCTCCACGCCACCGCTTGAATTCACTTTTACATATTATTCACTTTTTATGTTATTTAAATATAATTCTAATACACTAAATATTATACTGGTTTTTGAATTTTGTTTGTAACTACCGGTCATTTCAATTTGTTAAGTTATTCTGACAAAGTAAGACTTAGACAGAAAATTAATCAACTCAGTAATCGTTATTGTTTTCCATGTTATATAACAATAATATATTGTTTATTTACCGAAAAATAATAACTACTTCTTTCACACTGTACTCAAATATTGATAGATTAAAATGTAAACTTCAACTGAATTAACAAAGGTTCTTAAACTTTCTTTCATTACAATTCAACATCTGTCAGGTAAATTAATTCTTCGTCTAAGTAGTATTAAGCCTACACTTTTCATTACCGACATTAAATTTCTTGATTCTATAAAGGAAATTAACTCTTTCATTAAATTTCAAAACATATTCGTAAATAAGAAGTGAAAATCCAAGTGGCAAAATCAGGAAAAAGATCGCGATTTGTTGAACTAGTAAAATAACCTTCTTTTGTTGACAAACAAATTATGCATTTCCCTCTCTCCCACAGGCGTGGTGACCTGTGGGATTTTATTTCTTCCCTCACATAGGTTGGCCAATCTGAGTGTCAAAAAACAATACTAATTTTAAGAATAGTGTAAATGTATGTTAATTTAAACTGTTATATATGTATAAACATATGTTATGTTTTAGCTTGGGGGACGGAAGAAATTTCCTTTTCGCCTAAAACTATTTTAATATTTTGAATATCAAATACTTACTTTTGAATATTTTGCCCAGAAGTTAGAATTTAATAAGAGGCAGATTGGTTTTCTCTTGTATTCATTGTAGTTTATAGTACTATATTATGGAAGTATGTGTGTACTTTCTAAATTTTATATAAAATATCAGAGCTCCTAGCTGACCAAAAAAAAAAAAAAATCAAAATGAGTTAATATATTTTAGAATTTCACACCTTAACATCCATTTAATGAATATTTTTTCGACTTCAATTTAAACTGTTGTTTCACCTCATATTTGTATTTTTTTTTTTTTTTTTTTTTTTTTTTTTTTTTTTTTTGCATTTATTTACCTTGAGATTTACCTCTAAAGTTTTTCGATGTTTGTTTTGGCTGATGTTCATTTAACCTTGTTTTTTTCTTTTAACACGAAATTTTGTTTGAAATAGCCTATACGGGGCATCATGTATAGAAATGAAAAAAAAAAACTGGCACATATAATTAATGTCTTTTCTATATATTGATAAAAAAATGCACCAATTATGGATTCTTCTTCATTTCATAAGTTTTCTCTTTATACAATTTCCATCTTCAGTCCTCTATTTTGAGACACGGCTGTATTCAGGTCGATTTTGGGAATCTTGGGCGTATGTATCTGTTGTAGATTACCTGGGCTTCGATGTAGCTATCTGGTTTTTCAAGAGAGTATGAAATACATAAATAATGCAATTTATATCAATATACAGGAAACACTTTAATTATGTATGCATTATATTTGTTAGTTTTTGTTGTATACATGATGCCCCATATAGGCTAGTCCAACCGAAATTTTTATACCTAATAATTTTCAAGTTTTATGGTAAATTCAACTGGAAAAGGACTTTTACGTTGAATTCTCAAATCTTTAATTTGAATGTCAGTTTGACTATTTCTCTTTCTATCTTTATTAGTTCGTTGCTTTTATCATGTTTCATTCTGTTAAACTTAATTTAACTCACACCTTTATCAGTTTTATCTTTCAGAATCCACTCAGAAATATTTTAATTCTCTATTACCAATAATTGAGCTCTATTTTTTAACTGATCAACATAACAATTACAGTTATTCTTTGACAAACAAAATCTGGTTTTAAACATTGACACTAAACTCAACAATTACAATTGTTAAAATTCCAACATACTTATAAAAAGATTAATAAACTGTTTTAAAAATAACAATTATAGGTAAACAAATTATAGGTGGAAAATAATTAGAATTAAAAAGACAATAATCTAGAATCTGGTCCCACACAAATAAAAATTTGAGTTGTACTTTGTGTTGAATATGGTGCCTATACTTTTTCTATAACTGGCTATATAATTTATTGACTGTGGTAATTTTTTATCGTAAATATTTTCGCCGCTCAGTAAATTCAAAACACTTTGGTATGGACCCAACTTAAGAGAACTAATGAATTTAAATTTAAATACATACTTAACATATAGCTGTTACTAGTTATTTAAATGTTTAAAGGGCATTTCTTTAAATTGTTACTCCCCTTTAAAAAAAAGAAGGGGGTAACAATGTGAAGAAGGTACGCGAACTGTTCTTCTTTAGATTGTTACTCCCCTAATGAATACAGAATAGTAATATTCTATTGCCCCTAAGTATATTGGAGCAGAAGGGAGTAACAATCTAATGAAGGTGTTCTGAATATTCTTCTTTTAACTGTTACTCCCCTTATAAAAACAGAAGTGTGATATTATTTTGTCCTAAAGTACATTGGACTAAATATCCTTTGCTTTAATTGTTAGTTAGTCAAAGGAATGCATAAATAACTATTTCCATTTATATTCTAAAAAAAACATAGGGGAGTAAACTTCTAAAGTACTGTTTAAAGTTTAACAAAGCTCGCTTATTAACTAACTAGTTTGCTTTAGAAAATCGCTCTTTTTATTACAGATTTTAGCAAGTGCTTTAGTTTTATGTTTAGCGTTAAAGAGACTTAAAATTCGAGAGCATTTTGTTCTCTTATATTATTAATTTAAGCATAATTTCTTCGGCAACTAATTCTACTTTTTATTATCTTTCTTGAAGTATGTTGGAGAATAGAAATTTCTTTTTTAATTTTTTTCTTTTTAATACTTTTAAAACATGACTGCCTTTTGCAAACAGTTATTGCGTTTTTTTTTCTTTCTTTAAAGGCGCTTTGGAAAAAGAAAGAATTCCATAGTTATTATATAAAGTATAAACTAGTATGAGTGAAGCTTTATCCTTTAGTGGGTATGTATTAAAAAAAAGAGAATTGTTAAGTCCATAATGCAGTCAATGTACTTAGTTTCTTCTAATGTTCATAGTGCTTAGACTCGTTTATACAGGACTTTATTCTGAAACTTCATTATATTCATAGATGGTGCAAGTAAGTCCGTATTTCATTTATAATCCTACAACCCCCGAGATTTCAATTTCAGAGATTTATTAGAATCATATTTTATAGAAACACGTTTCTACAACTTTCACCTTATTAAATGTAAAAAAGAAGATTTAAATCATTCATAATTTCACACCTTATACAAACAATTGTTCAAAATCAATAAGTTCAAAAAGAAACATTGACTGAAATGAAGAAAGTGTAGATTTTATAGCGATATGATTTTCCAAAATATCTTAACATTTTTTAAACCTCATTTGCAGGGCGATAGTTCTTGTAGTCGCTGCTGTAATGATAGTAACTATCACATATACTGTCACAGTGTCGACATATTTAAAGTGGCTGTCACGACACTGCTCTTACACAATCTTGATGGACGAGATATTTGTGAGTACTCTCTCAGTCACAAGAACTGTCACAGTAATAGAAAGTGAAAACAGATCTAGGAGGCAAAGGGCGATAGTTCGCTCATATTGCATACATAATATTGTTGTTTACTTACTTACTCTGCGTAGCTCTACAGCCGAGTGTGGCTTTGGCTTGTCTCATGATTTGTCTCCAATCATTCCTTTTCTTCGCTACAGATCTCCATCCTCTTGTCTGCAGCCTTTTTAAACCCTCTTCTAATTCGTTGATCCAACGTAACCGGGGTCTTGCTCTTCGTCGGTCCCCATAGACTTTGGGCATGTAGAATGTAGATTCTTTTTTAGTCGATGTTATTTCCACATTTGATAGGTTAGTTATTCAAATATTACTAAAAATCAATTTTGTCACCTGTCAAGGGACAAACTAACATCAACTTGATTTTCGGTCTACTAACTAATTCTGTACTCAGGACCATGAAAATCATACTGTCCACCATAATTGGCGGGACGCATGGTCGCTCTCCATCGGTTTGTTTTTTTTCAAACGCCTATTGCCAAGCTATGTCCCACAGACGAACCACATATTCTTAAAAGGCGCTAAAATATTGACTTGTACACAAAATTCTAGCTTGATGTTAGTCAGACACTTTTTTGCACGCTATCTCCTAAACTATTCGTTTTGCTTTCATTAATCTCCAGCCCAATCGCTCTACAAGCACGCCGTCGGATATTCAACATTTCATCGAGTGCTGCAAAGTTCCGCGCTATCAGTGTGACATCATCAGCTTATGCACAAGCTTGTTTAGTCATGCCTATGATATTTCCTCTTAGCTGCATATTCTGTATTGCTTTGTGTAACGCCAGATTAATCAGCGCAGCTGCTGGAGGGTCTCCTTGTCTAGCTCCAGTAATCACATTGAAAGCCCTGCTTGTTTTGCCACCTACATTTATCTTATCTTTATTTTCTAATATTGCTTACTTACCTGAAAATGTGTTACATATAAATGTATGTTTTCATTATTATTATTTTTTATTTTTTTGGCTTCTCTGTTTTTATTTAACGATTTCACCAATATAGCTACCGCTGCAGCTAGCCTCGTATCGGCAAGGTTGGATATAGCTACTGCCATCTCGTCTCCTAAATATGTGTGTAGACTGTTCAACTTCTTGAAGTAATCGAGGTAGTAGTAGTAGTAGTAGTCTCGAACCTTGCAGACATGACCAAACTAGACATGTTCGAACCTTGCAATTAAGCCATCACTTAGGCCCTTTTTACACCCCGTGGTGGAGAGTTCCAGTTACTTCACACATCATACATTTGTACATTGTACCGCCGAAACGAGTATGATGTGATCATTAGTAAGCTATATGAGCGTGCGTCATAGTGCGGGGGAATCGAACCCACGACCTCTAGTTGCCTAGACTCAGAGATAGCTATGCGTGGTGTCTTTAGCACCTCGGCCATCCTGGCTCCCTCTACCTAGTAATCGAGGTAACTATCGTGATAGTTCCTTCGTGAGAGCACCATTGCCGTGCAAATGATGCTTTAGGGCTTAGGGTATGCAGTTTCATTATCAGCAGTACCCACTGCTGATAATGGAAAGAATGTAAAGAATGATCCATCTGAACCTAGAGAACAGGATTGAGAAAGGGATGATGACAGTGAGGGGTTTTGACGAAATGTTTACCTTGTGTTAATAAGGCATCAAAAAGTTGACACATAATTAGTGTTTAGGAGAATTTTATTATGTGAAACAGGCATTCGATTAAAATCTATTGACACTAAAATCTGATTAAGGAATATCTGGAAACAGCAATATGATCAATGTAGCGTTTATTCAACAAAAGCATATTAAGGCTTTCCTCATCAAATCAGCTAAAGCAAACCGTCTCGTGAAGTATCTTCCATTTGTGATTCAGTCAATATATACGTACTTCAATTAACATTTGTAATCGATATTTATATGAGCTAGGGAATATTAGTTTAACATTTGCAATCAAGTTTCGGAATATTATCAAGTTAGGGAACATTAGTTTAACAGTTTGATGATGAATGAAAATTAAAACCCAAATAATAATTTTGTTTTTTAAAAATAACTTTTTCCTTATCCTTTGTTATTCGTTTTTAAAATATTTCAATATCTGTCTAAATTTAAAATCTACAACCTAACAAGGTACAATATTGGAATTCTAAAGAACTATTTAAAGACCACCTACATAGTAAAACAACCCCAAGGCAAAAAATAGTTTACTGTTACTCTTCTCCTACTTCCTTATGATTAACATTATGATTTTCCTTCTTCTAACATAACTCGAAGCAGTATTTTAAGAAAACGGCACGAGTCGATGTCCATTTTGCTTTTTTATTGAGGCCAAACAGGTTTTAAATACCTGTGATCTTAGACCGAAGTTATCGGAGATCGTTTGAAATCTGGCTCAAATTTTCCCCTAAAAAAAGTACATTTTGCTTTTTTATTTTGAGTCACCGCCAGCCATATTTGTTTTTGTTTTTTTAAATATTTTTTTTTTTACTACTATGAATTCAACATGATTACATCATTTGCTTCTTTCATTTTAAAGTTAACATGTTCAAATATATCAATATGAGAATGTAATATAATGCAAATTTAAAATGGAAGAGAGTTTAAATAAATACAAAGAGTTATTGTTGTACTAACAAACTTCCGCGCTTTATTAAAAGCATAACCTAATTTAAGTTCGCTTAGAACGCGAGTAACATATCTGTCACTGTCACACTAATTTAATTGGCAGAATATTGTAACACTTTTAATTCATATGTATATTATCTGAACCTCAGTCTGGTTTGTTCACTTTTAACTAATGTTTGCAAGTGCAAGCCCAACGAAGAAGCCATAGACACTTAAACACTATGGCCACAAAGAAATCAAAACTTTTTGATTTTACTCCAACCTGTTGACCTGTCCACATAAAATGTCAACCATCATCTTGTCCACAAAGATCAACATGGCATATTGACATCATGGTTATCAACCAAATTGATTGACTATTGACCACTTTTAAACAAATATACTTCTAATTAATTAATTAAACTACCCCGCCCCTCAAAAAAAAAAAAATATATATATTTTATATAATCGAGTAGTGTCCCGACGACGGGCGACGACTCACCTCTAAGTGATTTATAACGTTAAAAATTGATGCACCATAAGCTGGGATTGAACCATCCAGCACCTGAGACTCGGATACTACCGCTGAGCTATGCCTGTGTAATGATGCGAAGGGCATAAACCTTTCTATTTAAACAGTAATTATCTCTTTAAATATCTATTTTAATTATAACTAATTATCTCTCAGCTCTTTTTCTCAACCATATTTATTATTCTTCCCGTTACCACAGGCCTAACGGCTAGTAAATATATAAAATAAACATATTATGTGTTCAATATTTGAAAATAGAAAAAATCCTTTTCCTGTTTCTCCCTTATGTTTTTACTTATTTTAAAAGGTGGTACATTATTCATAATCGTTACATAATATATGTATTATTATTTTACCAATAATTATTATTATTAACCTAATTGCTTTAATGAAATGATTCATGTTTATTCTGCGAAGATAATAATTATCAAAATTTCTCTGGTTTCCATTTAAAAAAAATAACCAGCAGTTCTTAGTCAAAACAGTGAAACACGGACGAGATTCAGCTTCATGTTCTAACACTTCCAAGAAGATGTGTAGAAAGTTGTTAAAAATTACATGCAAAGAATCAACCCGCATCATACTTTATAGTATAGAACTTACTTAACGTTTAAATAGTTATTGGAAAGTTCTTGAGGAAAAAGTTCGTGGAAGGAACAATTAAAAGTACACGTCAACTGAACATTAGTTTTGTAAGATTATTTGAGGAAGTGTTTAGTCACAAGAAGTTGTCTCTTGACAACAATTGAATATAGCTTGCCCTTGAAAGTTTTGTTTTCTCGACCTTTATATCGATAAACTAAACACTATTTGTGACAAAACAGTNGGTACGTTTTTAACATAAAGGGCAGTTGTGGCGAAAATAAAGGGAACATAAAATGCTTTTAATTAATATTTTAATTCAAAATATAAAATGTAAATACAAAAAATATTTTTTATGAAAAAAAAAAAAAATAATGGCCTAAGCTGTCGAACGGGACTAAAACCCAAAAGAAAAAAAATAAATAAATAAAAGAAAAAGAAAAAACTTGACATAATAATCTACACCACTAACATATTCGAATAAATTAACTGATTCTTATTGCCAACTTTTTGATATTGTGCTATAACAAAATAATGGCCTAAGCTGTCGAACGGGACTAAAACCCAAAAGAAAAAAAATAAATAAATAAAAGAAAAAGAAAAAACTTGACATAATAATCTACACCACTAACATATTCGAATAAATTAACTGATTCTTATTGCCAACTTTTTGATATTGTGCTATAACAATTTATTCAATTTCTATTAACAAATCAATAATATATTCTTGTTTACAATATTTTATTTGATAAAAAGATTATATATACTCGTATTATACTATAATAAATCATACTATACAATTCTATTTAAACTCATTAAACAATCTGGACTTTAAATTATTTTTTCAATAAAAGTTAGTTTTACCCTGGCCATCAGTGGATGAACTGATTAGATTTAGAATACTAACATACTAATACAAATTTCAGGTATCTCAAAATAGAACACTAGTATAGCTACAGCATATGGTAATTTTAGTTTTGTTGAGAATGATTCAAGAATTTATGATTAATTTTAGACTCAGAAGAGTATTATTGCCTTAGGTATGAAATAATTAATGGCTTAAAACTTTCAAATGAAAGTAGCATGCATATTTGTATTTGATTACTTGTGACGTGCCGCATTTGAACTCAGTCCAAATTATGAGGAAACAATCGCACTATGATTGCAAAACTTGAAACACATTAACTTTTACATCTAATGTCCTGAAGAACTGCAGACTCTACCGCTATCTCACAACGCGTAACGCTTTGATTGATTTCTGTCAAATTGATTGCTTACATTAATTTCATGGACAAGGACACTCTCTCTTCCAAACCATTAAAGCGTATATGCAGGATTTAGAAAGTTTAGTACCTTTCTGGGTCTCTGGGATTTTTTATAATTTATTTTGGTTTGCGAATTTTGCAAAAAGTCATTAGCAAAAACTGGATTTAAACTTTAAAACATTATTTTTAAAAACCTCTCCTTTTATAAAAAGGGAAGTTTTATTAATGTATCCATAAAGTTTTAAATTTTATTTAACAAACTTTTTTTAAAAAGCTAATCTCGTTTTTACTGAAACAAAAAAACGGGGTTTTTTCAGCTTCAGTTTTTAATACACAGGAAAACTTCCATAAAGTGGCTACTATAGAGACCAACAAAAAGTGGTCACCTTAAACAGGTAGTCACCACGCCCAAATTAGGGAATACTGAATGGTTACAATAAAGCCCAAAGTAAAGTGGATACCAATCAGGAGGTCATGTTAACCGTAAACTTGTGGTGACAATATGTTTTAAGGGCTTTGTAGATACTTCTCAAAACCCTTATGCTAAGGGTGATGTATCCGGTGTGCGTCTGTCCGTCGCTCTTTGGTTCATAGCGCCCGAACCGTTTAAGCTAAAAAGCTGAAATTTGAAACACTGGCGTAACTTCCGGGCCCAAACACAGGACAAATACGCAAAAGTTAAAAATTAAATATGCGCATGCGCGATTCAAAAAAAAGGGTTGTAAACTCAAAAATTTATATTTTTCTTAATTTTTGGGTATCAAATGAAAGCTTCTGAATAGTAGGTTATACTTTTATAAATTTTGCTTTCCTTATTGGTCAAATAAATCAAAATATACCCAAAATTTCCCCCCCCCTCAACTACTATAGATCGGCTGGTTCTAAAACTGAGAAATAATTCATGCTAATACCTTATGGTGGGGTGATGCAAATTCCGGGAGAGCATCCCAAATTTTCAAAAATTGCCAATTTTAGGCGCGAAAATTTAAAATACGCCCAACATTTTATTTTTTTTAAATTTATTGATTTATCAAATGAAAGCTGCTGAAGAGTAGGACACAAATATATATTATATGCTTTTTTAAATTTTGCATTCTTTATTGGTTAAAAAAATCAAAATATACCCCAAATCCCCCCCCCAACCACTATAGATCGGCTGAGGCTAAAATTTTGAAATAATTCATGCTAATACCTTATTGTGGCGCGATGAAAATTCCAGGAGTTCGTCCAAAATTTTTTAAAATTGCTAATTTTGGGCGCGAGAAAGTGAAGTGCGCCCAAAATTTTATTTTTAAAAAATTTTGAGTTGGGTATCAAATGAAAGCTGCTGAAGAGTAGGACTCAAATATATCTATGCTTTTTTAAATTTTGCATTCCTTATTGGTTTAATNTAAACATTTAATTTATCTTCTCTTTATTACTGATAAAATACATTGTGACCCCCCGGGGGATCGAACCCAGGACCCTTGAGATTGAAGACAAAAAATCATAATGGCATAACGGGTATGCTTACTCATCTACAAAACCCCTAAAAAGTACCTGGACGCAAGTACTTCCCTGTGATTTTTTTTTATTCTTTATCTCACATTTGTTGTATACAGAATGAAAGAATGACACTGGCGCATACATTTTGATAAATTTTCACGTTTTAAGGATCATGAGTCCAAAACCCCTAACTCCTAAGCCTAAATTATGGCTATGGATTAAATTTTAGTTCCATGTCCAGAAAAATCATATGCCGAGGGGAACGAGAAATTAAGTGTAGCATTGAATTTGGTGTCGCTGTCCCCAAAAATTGTTGAAATAATTTTGATAAAAAAATTCAAATGCAATCAATTTAAATATATGTCATGTCCCGAAAAATTGAGGAAAAACTATGAGACTTGTAAAAATAAGAGGAATTTATATAAGTGTACTAGAGAAATTAAGTTACTACTATTTTTTTGATTTTAATAAACCCAATTGTATGATTATTACATGGTCACGTGATTAATATCATGAAAGTGATAAAGTTAAGAGAAGCATTATAATGAATAATTTGAAATGATCAAATAGAGACATCACAATCACCGAAAGCAATAAAGAAATAAAGAAAAGGAGAGAAGTATAGAAAGATAAATCGAAAGAAGAAGTAATAATTTGATAGGCACGCTTCTTTACTTCTGCCGAATACAGTGATGAGTTGAAAATATTTCCTTCTGTCATGTCTTCTTTTGCTTTCCATCATTTAAGGAGGAACCCATGAAAGAAACAGCACGAAGATGATGAATGCTTTTGCCACGTTCAAAAGATATATCAATCATAATAGAAGAAATACATGGAAACACGTTCAAAAGCATTAGGTTGAAGAAAAGGTTTCAAAAAAAATATTATAATAATGATAGTGATAGAGAATGATCGATCATTTGGTATCTGGACAAACATTGATGTTGAAGAACTTCTTGGATGGTTAGATGTTAAAAAAAAAATGAGTGTGGTCAAAAAGAACTGATTTGCAAGACAGTTATAAGGAAAGGAAGACATTTAGATTTTGCGAATATAGACGTCGACTGTTACTGTTATACTGGAAGATTATATGAAGCCAAGTTAGATACTTCGTAACAAAAGATAATAATAATACATGCGGTGAAATGGTTAGAGAACGGTTTACAGACCCGGATCCCGCATTCTCCTATCAGTATAATAGATATCCATTGCTCGAATTCCTCAGAGTGCAGTAAAAACGCATTTACTATGCTATCATGCACATATTTACAATAATTATAATATAGGTGCTGTTAGACTTTTTTTTGCGAGGAGAGAAATCCTGTAATTATAACAAGAAAAGTCTTTCAATGTGTTAATAACGGTAAAATAGGAAACTAAAGTAAAAAAAATCAGTTCGAGATAACTGGGACTAACTTTCTGATAAAATCTCGGTCCCCAGAAATTTTTGTTTTTTCGATTTTCAAAAAAATCATATTTATTTTCATCAATGTCTCGGAAACTGGATTTTTCTTGTAGAAAACGCCTAATATCGTTAGATTCGTATTTAACTGGACTGCATTTTTGAATTTTTTGAAAATTAAAATTATTGTCAGAACTGTCCTCAAATTTGAAGCTAAAAGTTATTTCAGCACTCCTTTACATTGTCACCCTCCTTATAGAAAAAACAGAGGGGAGTAACAATCTAAAGAAGTTGTACGGAATGTTTTTTTTGGACTACTATATACTCTCCCTCATAAAAACATAATTTGATATTACATTGTCCTAAAGGATAATATTACACTTAACTTTACTTTGTCTTAATAGTTATTTAGTCAAAGTCATTTATGTACTAAGAAAACGGTCTGAGACGACTCAAACAATTTTTCTCATATACGAGTTTATAACAACTTAGCCCAACTTCTTCATTCTCTAGTTTTCGTTGATACATATCATTGAACATTTTATCAAAATGTATCATAAAAATAACTTATCCTCGGCGGGGAATCGTAAAAGCTAGCTCTGGAACTAGATTTTTCCCGGGAATACGGCCTTAAATCCGTATTTAAATGTAATACAATTCAGAATTTCTTTAATAAAGATCGTTTTGAAGAAGAAAATAAATATTTTTTTTTTTTTTGTTTATTCAAAAATTAAATATGCGCATGCGCGATTCAAAAAAAAGGGTTGTAAACTCAAAAATTTATATTTTTCTTAATTTTTGGGTATCAAATGAAAGCTTCTGAATAGTAGGTTATACTTTTATAAATTTTGCTTTCCTTATTGGTCAAATAAATCAAAATATACCCAAAATTTCCCCCCCCCC
>KZ652131.1:0-12669 GCA_001010745.2 Gerris buenoi
TTCACAGCTAGCGGATACTTATTTGCGGAGGGCTATATAGATAACAAAATATTGTGTGAGACCCGCCGAGACGGAGGACGGAGTCGTTGTTTCCCCTCGAGTTTCGATCGGCCAGGTTATAAACATAGCCAATTATAACATCGTTTTTTCAACTTGAATTTAGTTCTCTTGCTTGAAAAAACTTATATAATAAGATTATAGATTAGGACTTTTATTGTTATATAAATAAGAAATAGGTATATAATCAAAATTATGAAGGAACTGATATAAAAAAAACACGGACATAATACACAATACACAGATGAAGATAAAACACTGATAAAAAACACATATTAAACACAGATGCAATACAGATTATAATAAAAATAATGTAGGAACAAATTCAGATACACAATATAATATAATAAACAATTGTAATATAAAAACGAAAAGGAAATAAGAAGAGGACGAAGAGAAGGTTTCATACAGGTTTAAAAGCGGCACCGCAAAAAAGATGGTTTGGAACCAACTTTCTGCGGTGCCGCAAAAGAGTCGCCATAGATGAATCCCTCCGTGCCACCGTGAATACGGATCCGCTAGCTATGAACCCACCTTTACNATAATAAAAATGATGAAGGAGCAGATATAATAAGCACAGATATAAAAATAACACGGACAAATACACAGATGAAGATAAAACACTGATAAAAAACGTATATTAAACACAGATGCAATGCAGGTTATAATAAAAATAATGTAGGAACAAATTCAGATACACAATATAATACAATAAACAATTGTAATATAAAAACGAAAAGGAAATAAGAAGAGGACGAAGAGAAGGTTTAATACAGGTTTAAAAGCGGCACCGCAAAAAAGATGGTTTGGAACCAACTCTCAGCGGTGCCGCAAAAGAGTCGCCATAGATGAATCCCTCCGTGCCACCGTGCCACCGTGAATTCGGATCCGCTAGCTATGAACCCACCTTAACTCGTCACACAAAACTGAATATATTGATTTCCATCAACGCTCTAATATCTGCAGTAAATATCAGAGAGGAGTAACAATCTAAAGAAGGTGTAAGGAATGTTCTTCTTAAAACAGTTACTCCCCTTAATAAAAACGGAAGTGTGATATATCTTTGTGTTGATATATCTTTGTCTAATAAATACATTATTAGACTAAACATCCCTTTGTCTTAAAAGTTATTTAGTCATAATTCATTATTATATTCGTAAAAAACATAGGGGAGTAACAATCTATAGAAGTACCTACAATTCTTCACATTATTACTTAATGATAATCGTATTATATAATATTAAAACTAACGGTTTAATATTTTAAGATAATTTATACAACAAATATTTTCTATATTCATAATATAACATTTATTTTTTTCAATGTTAAAAGACAACACAAAGGTTTAGTAGGATTAGTGAACGATTTGTATATTGCGGGAAAACAGCAATAAATTTATTCGTAGAAACTGAAGATGATAATCCCTTATATTCTTGCCGAAGCTACAAACTTCTGCTAAAGAAAGAAGTAGTTATTCGAGTTTTTTTTTTTTGGCTTTCAAATGAGGTTTTAGTAAAGTTTTAAAAACTTGTCTCCGTCTATTCAGTTGAATTTGCAAACTGACGTTTTTAGTCTCAATAACTTTTATTCCTCTTTTTCTTAACTGCGCTCCATTTTTTAAAAAATAGATGATTTTAAAAATATAGATGAAAAGTATCAGGTCAGGGGGTATTTGAAAACTAAGAACATTGTGTCAACATATTATGTAGTTGATCACTGTTGATAGGAAAAACAATAAAATACAACAGATTAATACATATAAAATACATTTTATAGTCAAGGGTCCAGGGGATAGCCTGCAAAAAGTGTCTGACTAACACCAAGCTAGAATATTGTATATAAGTTATTCTTTTGCTGTCTTCTGCCTTATGAAGAATATTTGGTCGGTTATATTCGTCTGCGGGACATAGCCTGGTTATAGGCATTTGAAAAAAAATCTATGTCCCATCCATTTTTGAGGACAATGTAATTTTCATGATCCTGAGTTCAAAATTAGTCAGTAGACCGAAATTCCAGATAGTTTTAGTCTGTCACTTGATACCTTAGTTAGTCAAATATTACTCCAAATTAAAATGTTCATCATCAAGTGGAAAACTAGCATTAACTTGAAGTTTGGTGTACTAACTAATTTTATTTTCAGGATCTTGAAAATCACATTTCCCACCAAAATGAACGTGATATGGCCGCTCTCCACCGATTTTTTTTTTTTTTTTTTGTTTTTTTTGAATGCCTATTGACAAAGTATGTCCCGCAGACGAACTTAGCCGACCACAAATTCTAAAAAGACACTAAAAGAAGAGGTAACTTATACATACACAAAATTCTAGCTTGATGTTGGACTATTATTATTAACTTGCAACACGTAAAAAAACTTCAGAATTAAAAAATATTACAACTAATTAAGACAACTTGGTGCGTGAACTTCTGCGGGTAGGTTCGTCATAAACAGTTTTGGTTTCCGGTGAAATCGGTTACTGGAAGAGGTTGAAATCGGTTACTGGAAGAGGTTGAAATCCGTCAACATCGTGATGTTGACTCGAAGCAACATCACGATACACCACACCCCTGAAGATGCTTCCAGTAGTGGAAGCGAAACGTCGGATTTCAAACCCTTCGTGATGCGGATTTCACCGGAAACCCAAGCTGTTTATAATTAAGACAAGTCGAAGGATAAAAAAAGTGTAAATTGAACTAAAATTCTGAAAGATTTTTATTCTATTTGGCCACTAGTATTAGAACACACGACCTTCCAGTTCCAAAATTTCAGTCTCATAACGTGTTAATGAAATTAGGCAGAAAAACACGGTTATTCGTCATTTAGGTGAAATATTTCTGTTTCTAAAACCATATAACATGTAAGATAAAATGGAATCATATAGGTATGTCTCAATTGGGCTATAGAAGCAAAACACGAAATTTTCCTTTTATGACCTGCCGGGCTTTTTTATGTTTAGCGCATAATATAAATATAATTTGCTTTCACGAAATCGTCCTTACCTCTTGTAATATATTATATCCTTGTATAAAGCAAAAACAAGTCTAAACTCAACATTCAGAACTAATTACTTATTTATAACATAACAACACACTTATATATAAGCCCTCATGGACATATGGCATAGAACTCTGGGGTTGCATGGGGTTGCAACTCTCCAATTCCTTTTGCTTCCAATCTCTCCAATAAAAGATCCTACAAAAAAAATGCTGACGCTCCCATCTTTGTACACAATTTTATTCTCCATAACCACCTCAAATTACCCTTTGTCCGGAGAATTAGCCATATCCAGATACAAATCCTTCCACGATTCTCTTTTCGAATATTCTAATCCAATAGTACTCAGTCTGTACTCAGTCTGTTTTCCCGGTCATTCCTGACAATTCTGATGGACGCCTGAAGAGGCAGTGGCCACGAGACATCTTAGATAACTAAAATATATTTATTTTAATAATTCTTTTATTTATATTAATNGCACAACTAGAAGTAGTGACTGTTTTTTCTGCCATGTTTTAACTCTCTAGGTTGAATACCCTGAGCGCAACGATGATAACACTGTCATACATGCATACACACATACACAAATACAGATTTCATGCTAAAAACCACTCAGGAGGTCTTAAAAACACCCAAAACGGATTTAGTTGAAATCTCGAAAAATAATTTAGAAGAAAACATAACTTTTCCTGCCATTGCATAGGTGAGAAAAAGTAAAAATAGGATAGAGAGCGACCATGACCCTTCCATTTTGGTGGACAATGTGATTTTCATGATCCTGAGTACAAAATGAGTTAGTAGACCAAAATTCAAGATGATAATTAAGACAAGCTTAATAATAAAAAAATAATAAAGTTGTCTGAAAGATTTGTTTGATTCTGAGTGGCCACTAGTATTCACACGACCTTACGGTTTGAAAAAGTCTCAATTTTTTAATAAAATTAGGTAGAAAAACGTGGTTATTCCTCATTTATGTGAAATTTCCAAACTATATAATATGTGTGGTAAAATGGAATCATATATGCCTCAATTAGGCTATGAAAACAAAACGCGAAATTTTCCTTTTACGACATGCCGTGCCGCCCCTTTTTTTCCTGGCTTAGCACATAATAAAATATAATTTTCTTTCACGAAATCTTCCTTACCTCTTGTAATATATTATATCCTTGTATAAAGCAAAAACAAGTCTAAACTCAACATTCAGAACTAATTCCTTATTTATAACATAATAATTAAGCCCTCATGGACATATGGCATAGAACTCTGGGGTTGCAACTCTCCAATTCCTTTTGCGTCCAATCTCTCCAATATACAAAAAAAAATGCTGACGCTCCTATCTTTGTACACAATTATATTCTCCATAACCACCTCAAAGTACCCTTTTTCCGGAGAATTAGCCATATCCAGATAGAAATCCTTCCACGATTCTCTTTTAGAATATTCTAATCCAATAGTACTCAGTCTGTTTTCCCGGTCATTCCTGACAATTCTGATGGACGCCTGAAGAGGCAGTAGCCACGAGACATCTTACATAACTGAAATATATTTATTCTAATAATTCTTTTATTTATATTAATAAATTATGTTTCATTCTGTAGGTGCTATCACTGGATACTTTCTTACATCATGTAACTTCAGGTCACATTTTCTTAGATATTCATTACTTATAACAATTATATGTTGTAGCTTCAGTATTCAAATACAATTAAAAAAAGAAAAAAATGTTTAAAGCACACTTTATTGAACCATTTTATCTATTATTCATGTTTTGACGAAATATTTATGATTTTAATAATATAGAAAGATATATTGGTATTCTCTTTCAAATTGTATTATAATTTCAAACAAACACTGCGTCTATCAAATACTACCCCCATATATATGTAAATATAATATTGGTTATAATATATCCTATGGAGAAAAAGGAAATATACATAGAGAGTAATTTATAACAATATATCTTCACAGTTGTAAATCATGCCAGAGTATAAACGGTGTTATATACAGCTGCAATAATTCATACTATCCTAAAGTCTTCAGTGCAAAAGAAAACTTGGCAAATCGTCAGAACTAAGAGCCCTCAAGGTTTTAAGAATAAAACCCCACGAGCACTTTGAAAAACGATATCAACAGATATGCGTTCAAATTAACTGGCTGATTTAACACTTTCTTTTCAAAACAAAAACGGTATTTAATTAACTGGCTGATTTACCACTTTCTTTTTAAAACAAAAACGGTATTTAATTAACTGGCTGATTTAACACTTTCTTTTTAAAACAAAAACGGTATTTAATTAACTGGCTGATTTAACACTTTCTTTTTAAAACAAAAACGGTATTTAATTAACTGGCTGATTTAACACTTTCTTTTTAAAACAAAAACGGTATTTAATTAACTGGCTGATTTAACACTTTCTTTTTAAAACAAAAACGGTAATTAATTAACTGGCTGATTCAACATTTTCATTTTAAAACAAAAACGGTATTTAATTAACTTTTAAGAAAGGCGATATAAAAAGGAGGTACTTTTTTACTTAAGCAACCCCTTATTACCCCTTCGTCTTAATAGTTATTTAGACAAAGGGAAAAGGGACATATACAGAGTAGTATATATTCCTTAGTCTAAATTCCTATTATGACAAATGTATATTTAGTCCAATGTACCTGGGGACAAAGGAATATCACAGTTATGTATATCAATGTGATAACATCCCTTAGTCTAATAAAGTATTAAGACAAAGGAATATTACCCTTTCGGTACTGAGGTAGAAATCTAATGTAGACTTGCACAGACGGGGCCGTATTTTCAGACCGGCCTTCCCCAGCCTGACTCGTTTCAACCTTCACACAATACTATCTATTCTTCAACGCTTTCACACTATTTATTTTATATCCCCTACATTTTTCATCATATTAGGATGATTCTTGTTTTATTACTTTTTTACATTCATCTATAATTATTTTTTTATTTTTAATTAATTTTAGATGTTAACTTAATAATTTTTAATTCTATACATACATATAAAAAAAATTAAAAGTAATGTACATTTTATGAATAACTGGATTAAATAACTTTTTTCATTTATTTATTATTTTTTACACATTTCATATATAATACATTGATAATTTTTCTTTAACATGACGAAAAAAAAAAAGAAAAAAAGTCCCACCCTTCTTTTGCATCCGGGCTTTGGACCGGCAACGGCGAAGTTAATTTTTTTTTTTTAAATTTAATTTTCTATTATATATCATTGTTCATCATTCTAGTTCCGATTTATGGCGTTTGGAGTCACGTGCGACGCCTAGTAAGGCTTCTATTTGAAAACATACATAAGAAAACCTCAAAACGTCTATAGACGTATTTAGGCTGTGGAAGGCATTTTTTGATTACGTCCATAGACGTCTACTTACAGTCTGATTAAGGCACTTACTAATAACGTCTATAGACGTCTACAGTGCCGAAAAGGTCAAATGTACGCTAAGAAAACTGTTGAACTCATTGTCCTAATTTTTTTTTGTATAAAATTAAGTCTTACACGTGATATGACTCGATTTAAAAATATCGTAGTAATATTTCCTCAGGAGTCTCAACGTCTTGGGGAGACAAACACACAATCCTTTGAGACTTTAGTAGGACAGACTATAGTTTAGAACCAAGGGGGTGCTAAAATTAATAAGTGCCAACAAGGGTAGTTGGATAACTATTGTTAAAACAATTAAGAACAATCGGGTAATTTTTAGACAACTCCCCCATTGGCCATGAAAACTGGCCATGAAGTTTTCAGATATTCGCCAGGAAAGTAATTTTTAGGTATTTTTTATTTAGTTTTTGCTTCCTAGCTTAGCAAAGATATGATTCCAATACCAAATATTCCGAGACAGAAATCTGTTCCAGACATCAGGGAGTTTTTATTTATTTTTTTTATTTTTTTTTTTGCCAATCAAACCGACAGACAGATACGGATTTTTTGTTCCGTGTCTGCGTCAATAAGTTTGATTCTCACTCGACTTTTGTGAACTAACATTATCTTAAAAACTATGAGTACGATTTTAATGAAATTTGGTCGTGTTAAGTCATAATTAACCATTATTCGTCCCATATAAGTTTTAACACATGTGCAATAACATAGATTTATATACACCTATATCTTCAAAAGTACTTAACTGTTTATTATTAAATTTGGATGTCAAATGTAGCCCGCACAATTGTTTCTCATTCATCCACATGCACACAAAAATACATGATATATTTTTACACCAACAGCTTCAAAAGTACTTATCTGATCTGCACGAAACTTTTATATTTTATCCAAAATACGATTTTTTATACCTATAGGTTTTAAAATAAAAGATAATAATAGAAATAAGAACCAAGAATTCATATAACATGCCTCAAATTAAGTACTTGATTTTATACTTCGTGGTCCCACCTGATATGTAAGTCCGGGATATTACTATACATATTTAATAATAAGAATTTCTTGTAATCAGGCTTGTAATCATTCTTGTAATGCACGCTATAATTCAATAACCTGCCTCTGGTATTATTGTAACGGGTTTCAATTACTGTGTCATTTACACGAATGATGCTTTTCAAGATTCCATTTCCCTCTGCTTTTTATACCTGTATATTCTTAATATATATATATATATATATATATATATTACAGCTGCAATAATTCATACTATCCTAAAGTCTTCAGTGCAAAAGAAAACTTGGCAAATCGTCAGAACTAAGAGCCCTCAAGGTTTTAAGAATAAAACCCCACGAGCACTTTGAAAAACGATATCAACAGATATGCGTTCAAATTAACTGGCTGATTTAACACTTTCTTTTCAAAACAAAAACGGTATTTAATTAACTGGCTGATTTACCACTTTCTTTTTAAAACAAAAACGGTATTTAATTAACTGGCTGATTTAACACTTTCTTTTTAAAACAAAAACGGTATTTAATTAACTGGCTGATTTAACACTTTCTTTTTAAAACAAAAACGGTATTTAATTAACTGGCTGATTTAACACTTTCTTTTTAAAACAAAAACGGTATTTAATTAACTGGCTGATTTAACNAAAAAAAAAAAAAAAAAAAAAAAAAAAAAAAAAAAAAAAAAAAAAAAAAAAAAAAATCTATAAGTTACCCGCAAGAAATAACAGAGAGGTAAAGTTGTCTCAACAGCTAACGTCATCTGAAATAAAAAGTTAAGATCGAGGGAAAGCTTATATAATGTTTTTTTCGTGTGTAACAAATGTTATATACATTATAAGAGTTAAATTTATATTGTTCCACTTTTTAAAACAAACTTTTGAAATAAATTACATAGTTTAGGAGCACTAACTGTTAACAACAATTGGCATTTTGAATATTATTATTTTGGCTCTGACTAAGTTTAGTGAATTCAAAGTTAAGTTATGACCTTTTTATTTTTTCGTTAAGTTATTATTTTTTGTGTAGGCGTGTAGGAACATATATTTATGTGTGTTTGTGCGTATTAGTGTGGCTCTTAGCTATAGGTAATTTAAACTTAACTTAAATTTAACATTTTGCTGCTTCACACCCACCCTAATTCTGTTCCAACAGCTATAAAACATGCTGAGAAAAACTTTAACTTAATCTTTGATTAGTACTAGACGAACTTCAAACGCCCTTAAAGTTGGAACATTACTAAAAATACAACGTTTACTTCTTTTTTCTATTGCAAATCTTTTATTTATTTATTTTTATAACAAAAATGTATTTAGACACATCCAGATAATCTCTAATTATCAAGAATCACATGTCGACCTCCGACAAAATAAATCAAATATAGATTGTATTTAACAAATATATGTACTCACATATATATTGAGGTGAGTACATTGTAATAACAATGTACTCACCTCCCACAAATTATTTTTTTATTAATGTTACTCAATTTCTTCCACAATCGGCATTGATGGCCTTATAAAGGCTGAAAGCTGCTTTGTTTAATAAAGGCACCTACCTCCTATAATATTCTAACTTCCTGGTATGACATTAGAGAGTGTCAAATTTCGTATGTCTTTTATTGAAACTTCAGCCCACCTATCGTCAGAATATTCTACTATAACTGAAAAACTATCGACCTCCTGTGAATTCCTAACTTCCTGGCACAATATTTAAAAACGTCACTTTTTCATGTCGTTTTTTGCGTGACAGAAATTTCTTCTGTACCCAAGAGCTAAAATGTATCCATGTTTTAAAGGATTTTCTAAATTCAATGACGAATCTGTAATTAGGATTCATCACAATCATCAATGCAAGTAATGGAGTCAAAATTTCGACTAAGTAGTCGAAATTTTAAAGGATAAAATGAACAGCAATAGATAGACAGCAATATGTAAGGTCAAGGCTTTAGTTCTTGCAGAACAATCCGTAAACCTCACACACTGGGGCATGACTTTGAGAACGTCCATATTCACTGCATTGTGGTACCGGGTAACCGCTTGCAATTTTGCGTGCCTTCAAGCCACAATCAACAATCTAGAGGGCATCAAATTAGTACCCAAAACGTTAGAGCTCTACAAAGCACGAGTTGGTAAACAATAATTTCCATGAAGCGAGTTTTATACCACGAATTAAATTCTTTTATTGAAAGAAGGGCGTAAAGGTAAATGTTCAGATATCCTCAGTATCACGTACATCTCTAAGAGTAGGAGCTTGAAACAAAAATATACAAATATGAATATGTAACAACAAAAAACACGACCGGGAATATTTGACAACTAATTTTAAACTCACCCAAAGTTTGTCACAAAAAAAAAAAAATTCGTCGTGCGTCTGGTCTCACGTAAAATGGGTTTCGTTGGTAACGTAATGTAATCTATGGCCTAGCAGACCGCACAATTCGCAATTTTTTTTATATTTTTAGTGACAGCAGAAATATAGTTATAGGGGGGGGGGGGATGCGCAAAATTTAATGAATTTTGGCTAAATGGCGTTAAAAATAAAACACTTTCTACAAGTGTTATATATTTTTGTAATCTACTCTTGAATACCTTTCTTGTTTTTTTCCCCCGTGACATGAATTTGAAATTATAAAATATATCATGAATCATTCGCCATTTTGGATTTGAACAGCAAATAATTTTGAGTTTCTCTATATTTTTTCTGTGTGCGCCGCCTCAAAACGATCTTTTATACTGGAAAGTTCCATATCTTTTGGTTCAAAAGTTATTGGTTAAAAAGTTATACAGAGTGTCAGACAGACACAGAAATGAAACTATAAGGGTTTCTTTTTTTGGTTTTACCAACGAAACAATAAAAAAAACAATGCCTCATAACATCCTCAAAAAAATAGACGTTTTGGCTTTAATAAAAACCTTCTTCATGTATTCAATAACAAAAGAAATTTAACAAAAATTTGTATTTGTTACAGCTTTTTTGCTTGTCGATGTTAACATTTATGAATTTCTTTTGTTATACTCGTAGATCCTATCAAGAAGGTTTTTATTAAAGCCGAAATGCCGCGACGGGTTGAGGAAGNCTTCGCCAAGGCAGCAGCGGCACCTGGAATTCATTGGTCAGTTCTGTACTGACATACGCTACGTTCCCGGCGAAGAGAATACAGTCGCTGATGCGCTTTCGCGAATGACGGCAGTCTCTACCCTTTCTCTTACTGACACTGACTTTTTCTGCAACTCGCGGAAGCTCAGCAAAGCGATAAGGACCTAAACTACATTCGTACATCACGGAAGACCTCCTTAAAGCTACACGAGGTACCGATCGGCGGCACTGGGAAGTTATTAGTCTGTGATAAAAGTTACGGGTTCAGAGCGACCATACTTGCCCCTAGACTTCCGACATGGAGTGTTCCATCAACTACATACCCAAGCTCATCCAGGGATTAGAGCTACTACCAAGCTGGTGGCAGCACGTTATGTTTGGCCAGGCCTCCGTCGCGATATTCGGGAGTGGACTNAGCTTTAATCTCGCATGCTGGGCTATAACCGTATTATTCTTGTTGTTGCCTGACTAAATCAGTGAAAAATCCCCTTTATAAATCGAAAATTGTTTAACTGATTTTTCAACGGGATTTTTAGTAAAGTGTTAGAGCAATAAGTTGCCATTTTATACCACCGCTTGTGGAAAAATACTTATTTAATAAAGTTAACGTAAAGTTAAAGTAAACATAATTAATAATATGCAACATAGATTAATGTTGCTTAATATATGATAATTAAAAAGTAATTAAAATATTAAAATAAAATTATTTAGTACCAATATTAACCCTTCTACGACTTTAATTGAAAAGCCAATCCTTTACAAAATATCAATTTTTTCTGAACCTTTATATCAAATTTCATCAAAAATCTGCTCAGTAGCTTATTTTTGCGCCATTACAATTCTTTCTCTTCTAGCGGTGACACAAGCATCATGGAGATATTTACTTTGGTAATATCTCCAGGCTCTCTGTCACCTCTAGAGCTTTTTCTTCCTCCTTCATTGTTTACCTTTTTGTTCTGTCAGGTTTTGTTTATTCTGTCATTACNTCTATAAGATTAGAGTTGGCACAATCGAAGGCCGGAAACAACAAATGTGGAGGTAGTTTTGGGGTTATAAAAAGGGAAAATCGGTGTTGCCATGTTATATTTTTTTTGTGGAACAGGAGTAGAGTAGAGAATTTTTTTCTGAAGTTGCATTCAACATGTGAGACCAATAAAATCGTTTCCCTCAAAATTTTCCCGTCTTTTGATTGTCCCAACTCTAATCTTATAGACTGTAAGATCATATTATACATATTATCAAGTACTGAAGGTAAGAATCGTCAATTTGATAAGGATTGATTATTATCAATTTAGAAATAAAGGTAAGATTCAATTAGATACAATGAATAATGAATATTTACTAAGATTTCATTGTGTGCTAACATATTTTGCAATCAGCCATTTCTCAAAGATATAATAAGGGAGTGATAACCTGATAAGCTAAAATTATATATAAATAAAAAAAAAAAGCGAGATAGTAACAAAGACAAATGGATGCTGATAAAGTTATATTGGCTGGAGATCCGATGAAAGACAAATGGCCAAACAAATTGATACAAAAGGTTTTCTAACTTAAAAAAAAGGTTCTTAACTATAAATCAATGCTTTTAGCTAAAAAAAGATTCTTTAAAGTTTTTTGTTTTTTCTTTTCCTATTTTACTTATATAAAGAATATCACAGTTTGGCAAGCAAGTTTTGGCTGAGATCCCAGTGAGCGTCATGTTGCTGGAAACTAAACCCAAAAATGCATTCATTTTATTGGCTTTGTGATAGAAGAAAAAAAAAAAATAAAGCTCACTCAAAGAATGAAAGTCCAGTCAAATTAGACAGAACAAAGGACTTGACCTTGGAAAAGTTCATTTTCTATTTTTTTTATGATCTTAGGACCAAAGCCAATAGGAAGAAGCTAAATTTGCAGGTTTGAAAAATCTGAGCGAGCAGAACTATGTGTTGAAAATAGTATATTATGTTACTAGGCTGTGAAGTGGGTTTTTTCTTTACCGCGGCAATTACATTTACTGTCGAGCGAAGCGAGACAGGAAATATTGACAAGGTAAAGAATAAACACCTCACAGTCGTGTAGCATATGCTATTTTTTCCGAGGTAGCAGACAAT
>KZ652131.1:17958-28508 GCA_001010745.2 Gerris buenoi
GGACACCCGGTAGGAACAAAGTTCCTTACATTTTTCATTAAATATAAATTATAAAATCACATAAAATGCTAAAGACGTATAAACTGTTAACTTCAATTTATTTTCGATATTTATAAAACCAAGTGACATATAATTTGATATATAACAAAAATAAACAAAACAAGTAACAGGGTTCCATAATAACATTTTTTCCCGTCTTCTTGAAGCTTACGTTTACGTGAGCGTTGCGCGTGAACGCTTGGACGGATAACGTTTTCCAACGTACTCAGCCTGGGCATTGGTAAAATGAACATGTGTACCAAATTTTAACTAACTCGGTGATCTTTTACTCAAGTTATCGTCATCGGTAGATATTTCGTGACGGATTTCGCGTGACGGTGATTTCATGACGGTTATTTTGTGACGGTGATTTTGGTCGTTTTTTTCAGATTCACTCCCAGGCTCCGAACGTGCCATAAGGAACTTCGTTCCAAAACTAGATTCTTTTGTTCAAAACAGTTTTGAGAGATTTAAAAAACCAAAATCATTTAAATATGAGAAATAGGACGTGAGGGAGCAATGTGCTACAATAATTGGAGAATATTGTTAATGCGCTAAAAAACGCATTCACATATTCGCAAGTGGCATTCGAACGTTCGTCCGCACAACAAGAATGACCATTCTTCATCTTCGCACTATCAAGTCTTTTCCCAAAAAACACTTCCGGCGCGATCGCTACGAGGTGCGAGGCAAGACAAGGTTAATCGCGAGTGAACCGACTACTCCTTCGCCTCCCCATAGGGTCATTCTCACTAATCTAATGAGTTTTCTGGGAACTCCCAAGGCCTACATAGCTTCTAATAGCGGTCTAGTCTTTACTGAATCATATGGTTGCTTGAAGTCGATGAATAGCTGGTGAAGATCAATGTTGTACTCGCAACACTTCTCCATCGCTTGTCTTAAAGCAAAGATTTGATCACTTGGTGACCTTCCTGCTCTATACCCTCACACACTCACTGGTATTCCCCAAGCATCTTCTCTGATAGGTGGTAATCCTTGACTTTAATATCCTAGAAAATACTTTAAAGAAGTATTTAAGAGTGAAAGTACTCTGAAATTACCACACTCAGTCTTATCACATTTCTTATGTAGGGGGCAGATGATACCTACCGACCACTCCTCTGGCATCCTTTCTCATCTCCAAATCTCATGTAGAAGCTCCGTTTCTCTGCTCCTCTCCGTGCAACCATAATTCCGCAGGGATGTTATGCCCTGGTGCTTTATTATTCTTCCGACCACCTATTGCAGTTTTAATTTCCTCTTCATTAGGCGGTGCACATATTATCTCCACTCCATCTGCTAACTGATCTTCTTCAACATCAACAAATTCTTCTGACGCAAGGACCTACATATCTTCACCTACCTCCAGTGGCTCCTTGGACGTATTGAGCCCATCAATCCAGTATTTTCCCACTATCCCCAATGAGGTTTCCTTCCTTGTCCATTGTCCATGCAGTACTGGTACTGGTTTCGAGGCTGAAACCCCCTCCTTTGCTCTTTGACTTGTTGATAGAAGGCTCTTGTTTCACCTCTATCCCTTAATGCCTCAATCTTTTCTATCTCAAACTTTTTATTTTTCTTCCAGCACAGTTTGCTGGATCTCCTTCTTTTCTCTTCATAATCCATTCTTCCCCTCATATTTCTCTGGAGCATTCTTTCTCTTCCTTGATTTCTTTCCCTCACAGCTTCTTCAAATTCCTCGTCGTACCAGACGTCTCGCCTTCCCCTCTCTACTCTCCCGATTTCTCTACATGCTGCTTTCTTGACTACCTCCTTTCTACATTTCCATTTCTCCTCCGTGGTATTTTCTGACCATACTTCCTTACTTCGATCCAATATCTCTGATAGTTTTTCTTTGAATTTCTCTGAGACTTTTGCTATTCTTAGCTTAGTAACATTGAATTTTTCTTCTTCGCATTCCACCCTCCTTCTTGATCTGTACATGTCCAGTCCCTCTATATACCTGACTCTCACCAGCACGTGGTCTGGCAGCAATGCTCTCGCAATTGACGCGACAACATTTGTCTCAGGCAAAAATTCCTAGCACGGTAGGAGGATGGTCGAGACACTACTAAGGTAAACTGCACACACTCACTCTCGGTGAGTCTTAAGATGTCTCGCCTAGAGTCTACAGCCAACAGTAGGCATCACCGAAGCAAAGTACACATTTTTATTTAGAAAACGTACGGAAGTTCAATCTCCGTACGTGTATCTCTCACTTTAACTACGAGTATCTCTCACTTTAACTAAGTAATTCAATATTATTACACTTAAAGATAACAATAAAATTCCTAATAAGAAAATAATAATTGACTAATTTAACGCTATTTCAAGGATTGAAGTACTTAATAGTTATTAAGTTAGTTATTAAGTTATTTAAGTTAGTAATTATGAAATTTTACGAGGAACTGTAAGTATTTACTCATACTTAACAGGATTAAAATCTCTGGAATTATTATATGTTGTTTTAAAGCGGAAAAGATATTCACTTTGCTTAAAAGGGTTATATATGGGATCTTATACCATAAACCTCTATAATATAGCCGCGGTAACGTTAAAGGGTCGTAAAAAAACAATATAAAATGCTAGAGTATCACTCAAGTATTTAAATATAACAGGATAAAACTTATGAAAAAAATTTAAAAACATTTATTTATCATTTTTCATTCAGTATTTATTTTCTTTAATGCATATACATATATATATATTTTTTTTTTAAATATTATTATTATGAAAAATACAAAAGAAACTGATATTTAAATATATACAGGGTGGCACAAAAGTATGGAAACCCCTGAATAACTCGTCAGAAATTCATTTTTTTGAAAAAAGTTAAATACAAAAGTTTCAGGATTTTTCCTTAGCTGANAGAATAATGCAAGAATTATATATCCTTAAGGATGTTTTTTTTTTAAATTTATTTATTTTCCCATTTAAAATAACAAAGTTGACCTTCAAATGACCCTTAAGGTCAAATCTAAGGCCACCATTGAATAGCTAAAGAAAAATCCTGAAACTTTTGTATTTAACTTTTTTTAAAAAATGAATTTCTGACGAGTTATTCAGGGGTTTCCATACTTTTGTGCCACCCTGTATACATATGTTTAAAATCACTCATCTGATTTATAAGAAGGATATTTTTTCAATAGGCGTCAGCAATTAGCTCCAGATTAATTCCAACCGTCTGTCCTCTATAAATTTTGCTAAAGTGATGCTTTAATTCATGTAAATATAATTGTGAATGATTTAAAAAAACCGCGGGAAAATTGAATAAATTTGACAAAAATTGGTTGTAAAAGCATAAAATCATTAAGTTATATGAAATAGGACGTGAGGAAGCTATGTGCCACACTTATTGGCAAACAGGGATTTTGGATTTGGCAATCAGGGATTTCCATACTTTTATGCCACCCTGTATATGTATATATATGTGTGTGTATGTTTAATGTAAATTTATTCTCGCAAAAAAATTCAAAGATAACTTTAATTGGATACATTAATTTAAAATAAATCCTATAATAAAAGGAGAGAGGAAAAAAAATAATAATGTTGCTTTTTATCTAAATTGAATAAATAAGGAGGAATTAAACTAAAAAATAAACAAGGGTAATGAAATGAAAACTCTAAGAAATAAATCAATTAGGTTGAAGAGAGGAGAGTTTATTATTGTTATTGGTTTAGACTGTTTTGGAGGATTTGACCTCTCTTGTGTTCAAGGGGGGGGGGGGCGCTTCCTTAGGGGTAAGGGGTCCTAGACCTCCCTTAGAGGGTCCCTCTTCCATAGGGACTGGCTCAGAGTCAATTAGACCTCCAAACCAAAACCCCCACTCCCAACCATAATTAATTGTCATTCTGACTTCCAACTCAAGGCTCTCCTTCTTAAAATGAAGAGAGAGAGAGAAAAAAAGGGAAATACTCAACACAATCTGGCCAGACTTTAAGACAAAACAACAATATAACATTTAATCGTAAAAGATTTTGCTTACCATTAAATAAAACATTAATGGGCAGAAAGGATTAGGAATAAGGATTTAAGAAGGATTTTTAATGTTCCAAAACTAAATACGGTATTCAGTCTGCAACAGAGATATGAGTGAGTCAATCTTTTCGCCCCACGTTGGGCGCCACTTATCACAAAAAAAGAGGCTAAGGTTCTACATTTTGGGTGGCAAAAGAATAGTTGAATAAATTGATACCTTAATACATGTTAAAAAATCAAATCAAATCTGACAGATTTAAAAAACGGGAATTACGTTTTTATGAAAGTACAAATGTTCCCGAAGATTGTGTCAAGCAGACGGATAAAACAGATTGCTCAATAAACACTCAAAACAAAATGACATTAATTCTCCCCACTTTAATTTTTATCAAAAAGAAATTATTCTATTTAAAAAGGTAAACACAAACAGTAGGGTCAGTTGGGGTAATTGTGAACAAATTGTTAAGTTTTTACAAAAACTTGGGTTTCCCTAGTCTGATAAAAAAAGGATACATTTTGAATACATCTTTTTGGATACATCTTTTTGAATTCACCACTACTGCAGTGTGATGATATGAAAATTTGGTGTTTATAGTAGTGATTATTAACTGGTGGGAGCCTATTCACAATTACCCCTTAAGACAGTAAATGTGAATGACCATTTGCTACTCAGGTAGGCTCAGGGAAAAATTTATTTACCTATACTAAACTGGAAGAGGACTAAAAAAAATACTAATTCTGACCATTTCAGATTTATACCTTCCTGTGGTTGGTCACTGTGAACTGACGAATTTTGTGCAGATCGGTTCAGTCGTTCAGGAGAAGTATGTGTCCAACCAAAGGCAAAGTTTAGTATAAAGATTTCGCTTCGCTCAGCTCAACAAGTTATAGCAAAAACTAATCATTATCACTTAAGCAGGAGGATGAGAAACTGCTTGTTCTCATCATGGATAAAATATTGTGGGATAATTGTCAACGTATACAAGAAAATTAATGAAAACTGATAGCATTAAAATAAAACACTCAAAATGTCTTAGACATTGGTAATTTACTAAATATACACAATTATAACGACTTGCTTTCGTATTCTCCAGGTGAAACAGAAGAAAATCTAAACACTTGTAAAGTTGTTTTGCCGCTTTTTTTGGCATCACCTGATTAAAATAGAGATAAGTTTACAATCAGCTGTCAGGAAAGAGCGGGAACCCAAAATATAACTTCGCAAAACCACCAAGTTTCAAGATCACCACAGTTGGAATCCTTCAAAAACAATTCAGAGGGCAAAAATTTTCAGAGAGCCAATTTTTGTTCACAATTACCCCAAACTTCACAATTACCCCACCTGACCCTACTTAATTTTACTTCATACTTCATTTTCGTTGCTTCCTAGCTTACCGAAAGGTAACGGAAGCCATGTGATCAATAAAAATATTTTGAAATTGGTTCCGTGTCTGTCTGTCACTCGAGTTTTGCGAATCAACATGTCCTAATAACATGTCATAATGTCCTAATAACTATACTCGTCCGGCTTTGGTTTGTTGGTCCAATCTATGTTTTAACCTTCTGCGCCCATTACTCATCTACAGAATTGACAATAATAGTTAACTAGTTATATAATAGGGGACTAGTTATACATAAATGAAGTATTCTTTGTTCAAATAACTAATAAGACAAAGGGATGTTTAGGGACAAGAGGAGTAGCAGTCTAAAGAAGTTCACACTTATTACGCCATTGAACTCTCGGCCTGAAACTAAACCCACAAATCACTATATTTTTGCAGGTTTGCTCGGTATCCACTTTCTATGAACATAATAAATATCTTGCTCCAATAACCACACCTCCACCGAAATAGAGGATAGCGAGGAAAGTAAAAATCTAAGTTTTTCACAAAGCGACAAATTATTAAAATTTATTTTCTTCTTCAAAGAATAATGCAAGAATTATATATCCTTAAGGATGTTTTTTTTTTTTTTAATTTATTTATTTTTTTGTACTTTTGACTATTCCTTGCTATAATTAATTTCTTATCCAATCCCCATAGTTATAAACAATTTCATAAACCTAAGATGTTAGTGGTTCATTTTATTAGCCTGGTTTGTTTTTTAACATTAGCAAAACTATTTATTGTTTTTGTATTTGTAGTTTTTGCACATTTAACCTTATATTCCCACTATATATAATGATCTATAAGATACAATTTTACGATCTATGCGACAATATTTTTGTACAATCCTCATGATAGCGTTTAACACTAAATTTACGAGCAAATCTGTTTCCATTTAAAAATGAAATGTGATTGTCTAAGCTTTTTTCTTTTCTCTAATCCCGGAATCAATATATAAGGATGGACGCTTCTTGCAGACAGAGGTTGAGGATCAAAGCGGATGGTAAGGAAACTGCGGGGGTGGACTGGCGCGGAGGTTTCCTGTGGTCGGGGGTGGGAATGGTGAAAGAGTTACTGCGGTGAAGGCGGTGTTATAGCGCGAGTTGGGTGAAGGCAGCTGCCCCCCGCTAGATGGTATGTTATATGCCCTTTGTAAAAGCTCCCGGATATTAACTGCCTTTTTCTCCCTTTTTCCCATCCTCTTTTAAAACTTGTGTTCATATTTGGTCAAATACTCAACCCTCCCTTTATCGCGTCTCTTTGCTTACAGTTTCATATATATCAGAAGCCTTCCTACGTTACCCAGTTACTAAGAGGCTATATAAAAGCGGATTCTATATTAGATACATGTCTCTTAGTGAGAGAAATAAGGTTAAGAACAAACCTTCTGTTCCATTTCCTCCACAGATTTTTACCTTATTTTATCTTCATTTTTTTTTGGCAGATACCTAAAAACACTAATACTTTGCCTAAAATGAAAAAAAAAGAAGAGGGAAGGAACAAGGAATTTTCCCTCCAAGTTAAAAAACGGAGAAGAAGAAAAATAACATATCTAACATCTTGTACTAAATAAAAATAATATAAAGAATATTTACTTTATTCACCATACATTCATCTTAATTCTACCCGTTGTATTTATATTCTTTAACTCAAATTCATATACATTTACATACTATAAAGCTGACCTTATCATGAAATGTGTAATGGGTAGTATATATTGGATAATATATTATATGAATGGGGAAATATTAGTCTATCATAATTTTAACTGCAATATGATATTCAAAATTTCTCTATTTCATGGAAAAACATTGAATCATGTTTACATTTTTAGGAATAGTAAATTAGGCATTTAATTACGTTGAATAGGCACATATTGACATTTCTATGCTTTGCCGTGAAATGGATAAAACCAGTATACCTACATTTGGTAGTAGTCTTCCCTGGGTAGACTCGTATTAAACAGAAGCAGCGCTAGAAAGCAAGAAGCAGCGCCGCGGACACTTTCCGACATCAAAAGTTACCCACTCCCCTAAGGAACACCGATGAAGGCAGCACCTGCAGGATTGCGTCATCCTGACAAAGGTTTAACCCGACTCAAGGAACCCCCGGGGAATCCAGGTATAATCTACATTCCAGAAAGCTACTATAAATACGCCGTCCTTCACTCCAGTCATCAGCATGTCGTCTTGTAGTTGCTTCAAGTAAACATACGATAAAATAAACCCCTGAGGATGCTTCCAGTAGTGGAAACGAAACGTCGGACTTCAACTTGTGGATTTCAAACCAAGCTGTTCAGTATACATTTGTCTAATTAATATAATAGATGGATCTGAAGGTGTGATATTATGAAACATTAATCCATTTTGATTACCATTTGGTCCGCTAGGAGGTCTGATGTAATTTTATATAAATTTCAGAACTTCTATCGGCAAAATATGGTACCAAAATGAATACAAGTGAAAACCAATATACCTCCTATCAAATTCTAATTTCCTGGCGGCATATTTAAGAACGTCACATTTTTCATGTTGTTTTTTGCTTCACGAAAATTTCTTCTATACACCAAAGCTAAAACATATTAGCTAATAAAACTTTTCGACAAGTATGATATAGTAAAGAGAGAGTTATCAAGAGGGCAATGTTATCATGAGTTAAGACTGAAATTAGAGTTCATTTTATCTTGTTCTCTATCACTTATAATGGAAACACCAGGAGTTAATAATAAGGCTTTAATAAATTATAGAAGTTTCAATTTTTTTAGAAATAAAAACGATTTATTTTTATTTTATTTTTAAGTGAAGCTTATAGAAGAGGCCGTGCACACTTAACTTCGTAGTAAGGAAATTGTGTTAAGATTTGTTAATTGTTTTTTGTTTTTTTTTCGTTTACCCTTTTTTTACAATTACGTACTTACTCCTCTGCGCTACAGCCCATGTAGGGCTTAGGACCTGACCAATAACGCGCCTCCAATCTCCTCTACCAAGGGCTTTTTACACTACAGCGATTTTATATCATTCGTATTGCTGTTTGTAGGATCAGCGAACGGTGGTTTGAGAGCTATATGGTATTTCCCTGAAGACGAAAGGAAATTCTTTCAGCGTACGCCTAATCCGAGAGACTTATTGCTTCACCATTACCACATAGAGTATAAAGTAGACCATTCGTCATGGATTGGCGTGGCGTGGGTGTCGCCCCCACGCCATATAATCGACATTCACAATCGTACATAGATGTAACTACACATAGTTAGATAATCTTATGTCTTGAATCTTATGCTCTTGATTCGAAATTCTATTGGTTTTGTAAATCGCGGCACAATCGATCTCTATTACATCGTGGAAATTAACACTTTTAGAATAACACAGTAAAATTAGCTTTTTAAATAGTTTAGTTACATCATCCACTACCAGATGTCATTAAATATGGTTGTATTAAGACAAAAGGGTTGTTTAGTTTAATCTACTTTGGGATCAAGAAATATCACACTTTTATTTTTGTAAGGGGAGTAACTGTATAATGAAGAACCTTCTTCAGACTGTTTCTCCCCTATGTTTTTATATAAGGGGAGTAGCAATCTAAAGAAGTGCCAAAATCCGGCTTTCATTATTATTACTACAAACAAACATATTTATTTACTAATATTTCCCCTTTACTTATAATAAATTTATCTTCTTTCTTTAGTTTCATTTGATATGAAAAGTTCATTTTAACTAAAGGAGATTGTTTTCGGAGCAAATAAGGTATTAAATTAATCTTTCATGGAAATATGAAAGTTTTTGTTAATTCGGGTATTTTAATATCAAAATTAAACAGAGATTAAAAATAACCACCGAATAAACCAAAATTAATTAAAACCTGTTTCCTGAGTTTCTTACTTGCAAAACTTCTAAAGAAGATAAAGACATTTTTTTTTTTTTTAAATTAAAATTTTTAGAATGATAAATCAGAAAAAATAATTTCATAAAAAACACATTGCTTTCAAGCTTACCGAAGGTAACGGAAGCTATGTGATCGTTCTGAAAAGCGAAAATATTTTAGGTCTTCGATTTCAAAAGTTCCAAGACGGAAATCCGTTTCAGACATCAGGAATCATTTTTGGTTCCGTGTCTGTCTGTCGGTCTTTCGGTCGGTCTGTCGTTCAATATTTGCGAATCAACATATCTTAAAAACTACACGTTCAATTTTAATTAAATTTGGCTTACAACCAACAACCAACAATTATTATGACCTGTAGGTCATAATAAGCCCATTGTTGGTCCCATATAAGTTTCAACCTCATGCACTTATTTTTTTTTTCACTTCCACTTGCGCACAAATATACATTTATTAATACCTATAGCTTATAGGGTACTTATCTGATTTAAATGAAGTTTTATAGTTGATAGAAAGTAACCCGAAGACAGACCCAGATTAATTTGAACAGTCTGCGCTCTTTAACTTTTGCTAAATTGATACTTTAATTCTTGTAAAATATCAAAACAATTTTGACGGATTAAAAAAAAACGGGGGAAACAATTAAACCAATTAGACAATAATGGCTTGTAAAAGCATAAAATCAATAAAGTATGTGGATAGGATGCGAGGAAGCTATGTGCCACACCAATTGGCAGTCTATTTTAAAGATTAATTTAATAATATTGTGGAAAATAAATAAAAATAAACAGGTCAACACAGTATTGTTTAAGTAGTATCTATAAGGTAGAGATTTTTAAAATGTTAAAAAGCCTACTTTGAACTATGCAATGAGTCTGATATTCTAAAAACACATAAACAAAATTTTTTTTTGCCAGTAAACTTGAGTATAGACATAGACATGTATATAGTTGCGCAAGATAAATAGTTATTTACGCAACAAGGGAGAGAAGTATGTTTTCCGGCTGGAGGTTAAGTTTTCTCCTGAGGCAACGCCAAAGGAGAAAACTTCATTACCTCCGGAGGCCGGAAGGCCGAGGGAGATAAACCCGAGAGTAGAAATACTTCGATCCATGTTGCGTATTAAATTTTATCTACGACTAGTGCACCATGGGTAATAGCTATTAAGTTTGTAAATATAAAAGTTTTACCTACAAATTCAAGCAATTTAAACACCTTAAACTGATATTTAGTTACTTGATTTATTAAAATAACAATTCTTATACTAAATA